>OY757187.1:123292221-123337221 GCA_963583895.1 Melanophora roralis
AAACATAAAAGTTTCTAATATGAATCAAAACTATCATTTAGGTGTGAACAAATGTGTATATTTACGTTCTTAAGTCAAACATTTTCCTGAGCTTCTTGTTATGAAATTATAATAATTCCAAGGTAACAAGGCTTACCAACCTAAAAACTAGACAATAATGACGTGAAGAGAAATACGTGTTAAATCATTGATAAAACCAAGAGATAACAAATTTATTAATCTCAGTCCTTATTTAATATACATATGTATGTGTATGTGAATGTATATAAAGCTCCATGTATACATAAATGAATGTATTTAAAGTATCTTACACAAACTGCTGATTAACTAGAAATAAATAAAAACAAAAGGAAAAAAAAAAAAATTTCAAAAAAAAAGGAAAAATAATATATATTTGCTACACGAAAATATTTAAATGTAGATGAGAATTCTGTTAATGCTGTTGCCATTGTGTCTATCATAGACTTGCTTAAGCCACTGTAGTTCAAGCACATGTGTTGTTTCTGAGGGGGTTTCTATATGAGTTTGTATGTTGGACACATTTTTTGTGGTAATGGCACACATTGTGCTTTAAATGTTAAAGATTATTGGTAGGCAAGAAAACAGAAACAAAAAAAAAAAAGATACAGAATAAGGAAAAAAACTAACGAAAATAAAATGAATATAAAAAACAAATACTAGAAACTGTAGACATGGAGAGCAATCAATGTCGACCAAAAGAGGAAAAGTAACCCATACATACGTATGTATATACATGAATAAAAATTCACACTCACACTTATAAAATTTAAAAAAATGCGTTTTTTAAATTCGTAGTTGATCTATTGTTTTAAGACATTTTCGTTGTCATTACTCTAGGCTTAAGTTCAATACTTAATAAATTCTTAATTTTTGCAAATGAAAAAATCAACTAAAGCAAAAAGCAGTCAGAGCTAAAAAAAATATAAGCTTCTTAATTTCCTAAAAATATAAATTTACAGTGAACTCGCGGAAACGTGGATATCCAGAATCGTGAACATCCAGAAACGTGAACACTTTTTATTTAACATTAACTACTCTAAAACGTGAACAAACATTGAAAGCTTTAAAACGTGAACAGTTTTTTTCTGAGGTTTTTTTTTGTTTAAATTAATTTTATTAGTTTGGGAGTCACCAAATTATGCAATAAAAGGATCTATATGCGATATACATAGTTTTATTTGCAAAAGGTTGATTTTTGTGGTCAGATTAATAAGACAATTATGTATTACCCAAAAAAATTAGGTTTAAAATATTTTTAAATTGGACTTTTCGGGTTAAAGCGTTGTTAAGTTTTGACTAGATTTGGATGTTTTTGAACTAGTAACAATAAATTGATAAATAAAATTAAATTCGTTAGAAATAATTAAAAAATATCCAATCAGAAACGTGAACAAAATCGAAAACATGACACCCCTTGGTAAAAATTAGTTCACGTTTCCGCGAGTTCACTGTATTTAGTATTTATTAAGTATTTTAACTCTGTACATAAAATATGGTAGCGCTGCACTACTAGATGGCGCTGGTATATTAAAGAAGAAAAAAAAACTTTGATTTGGTTAGTTTTAAATGAAAAAGCCTTGTGCCGGACTCACTACGGCGCATAGGCCAGTAAGTTAAACGGCTGATGTTTACAACCAAATAAAAACTAATAACCAAACAAAGAGTACTGATTATGTTTCGTATTTTAAGCCACGAAATTCTTTAATTTGCCTTTGACAGGCTGTGTAAAATGGAAATAGGTAGGAGTTATAAGGAAGTAGATTTCCGAAGTTGACCTATCTGGTACCACAGGTATGAGTTGGCCCCATGTGCTTACCAGTGCATGAACTGATTAATGGTGAGGTCTCCTTCGGGAGTTCACGTGGTGGCTGTGGTTATCCGCAAGCAAGGCAACTGAGATCGAAAGCTGATAATCCTGTACGTGCCACAGAGTGATCGCGTAAGCGGTCTATATGAACTTAAGGCTCTCAAGATTTTAGTTTTGGTGGGTCTACCCAGGCACATGGAGCAACTGTTGAAATAGGCTAATAGCTGGAAAAGTGTAAGTGTGTTTGGAAGTAGGTGAATAGGGAAACTGGCTGCGGCTGGGGACCCTTGGATCTAAAATAAGATCCCGTCAAAGTAGTAGCAAATATTAAAATGACCGGCCTTGGCATGTTGAAGCATGTGCGTGACTCTGTCCTGACTGGCTGTGAGAAGATGATGAAGCGTTGATGATGGTGAGGTAATTGATTTGTCTAAATTGAAAAGGGATCCTTCAAACAGAACTGGGTGTCGCATTCGTTGGGTGCGACATGATAATCATAGTCTTCTTGCTTAAGATTGGGTGCTGTTTCACAAGCGTGTGGAGAGGTGTCCCTTGTCGGCGCGGATCTGTTTTGATTATGAAGGAGCGAGATCAAAACTAGAAACGCAATTTGGGGTTAGATAGCCCAACTCCTCATCAAGGGGTCTGTTATGACTACACAGAGTCGTGGCAGAGAGTGGTAACTCGGTGCAGAGTGAGCCATTCTGGGGGCGCTGTTGGACGCGTTGTTTCCACCAAGTGTTTGAGAGCACCGTGGAGTTATTGCCAGCATGGCAGGTGTCAAGTAAAACCCTTAACGACTGCCAATGACAGGATCGGGCTTGGCACGCTAAAAATTTATACTAAAATTGTAAATAGTTTTGCTTAAAACAAAATAAATAAACATTTTTTTTGATTTTTGCAAATCTTTTATTCTTTTTATTTTTATATTCGGTAATATTTTGGTATATTGCGTTTCGCCGATTTTTTTTAAATTAAATTTATTAAATTTTAAAAACACTTATATAAGCATTTTGCAATAGAGAAGAAAGCCTGACTATTTTAAAATTCTTTCGTTTGGGTCCTTGATACGATTTAGGAAATAGTTTTTATAAATCTTTTGTTAGATAAGTAATTTTTACTATTTGTTTTAAATAAACGAAATCTCAAATACTCATATTTTATATATAAATTAACTTTTATGTACATATCATTACCTTAATGGTAAAAGGCCCTAACTTTAGTCTTCTAAACTGAGATTTCATTTTGGCTATATGTAGTACCTATACGAGCATATTATTTATCGAAATAAACAAAATCTTTGTGTTCTCAAAAATATATGAGTTAGGGCCTTTCTTTCTTAAAGTACCGATGTGTATCTATTTGTACAAATAAAAACTTTGAAGATAGTTAAACAAAAAATTTATTTTTATAGTAGAAAATTTTGTACATGTAAGCATTACATACAAACATACATACATGTTTGTATAAATATATTTACCATCAATATTTATGATGAGCCTTAGCAGCATTTTCCCTTTTTCTAATGTTGTTCAATAAAAATCTTGGTTTATGATTTATGTTGGAAAATTTATTTTTTGTGATATTTCGTCTACATTCTTTTTCAACATTCGATAAGTGAAAGTTAATAGAACAAAGCAAAACATTAAGAAAATAAATAACTTTAAGATAGTTTCGAAAAACAAAAGTAATGTCAAGACCTACTTGTGTGACCTCTATAAAGTATGTATTTTAAGCACACATTACCCAGAAAGCAATTTTGTTTTATTTGCCCCTTATAAAAATTTAGAAAAGTTAAAATACGTTTATATTGCCAGACTGGCAGGTAAACGGATCAATGGTAGCTTCTGTGTTAAAAAATATTTATTGTAAAGTTCCTTCTCTCTAAAAGTTTCAAAAATTTAAGTATTTTAAAAGTTTAAGTTTTTGCGTTTTTTTTTTATTTATTTATAGTTGAACTATTTTTTTTAAGTCAATTTTGTTTATGAAATTGAACTTTCCTTTGATATATGCAAAAATTTTTTTTTTTTTTTTGATATTCATATAGATGACCTAATATAAAAGGGCTTAACTCGATTTTTTTTATTACTGAACAGGGGAGGACACATATATGTTTTAAAATTAAGATAATTTTAAAATTAAAAAAGTCAAGGTTAAAAATAATTATAAATAAGTTATTAAAACCTATTTTTTCTTGTCATAACGGGCAAACACAAGTGTAAAATAACCTCTTTTTGCTACTTTACTTTGAAAAATGCCATTTGTTTATTTATACTTTATTTCGTAAAGTAATATTTTTTATAAACCCTTTTCATATTTTTAAAGTGACTCAAATAAAAAGAAATAGCTTAAAACTAAATATTTCTTATTTTCAACATACACACAAAAAACTACAAAAAAAATTTTTCAAACAAATTCTTGTTCAAAATAATTTATTTTTTTAGTCAATTTATTTAATAGTCTCTAATAATATTTTTATTTGATTTTTAAATCAAACAAAATTTTCGCCTAGACAAATAAAATATTTAACCAGCTCAGCAAAATTTTTTAACAGAAGCTAAAATTCTTGCAAAATTGTTTGTCTAAATTTACAACTTTCGTTGTAGGTCCTCAGCCAGACAAAATATTTACTGATTCTCTGAAATTTGTTACTGATTCTACAACTCAGTTTTTTCTGTGTACTTCTGACCTTGAGTATTTTTCCTGTTTAATTCTGTAAATTTATAGTAGCAGCGGTGCCTAAAAGATGTTTCTTAAAAATATCTGAATATTTTCATTTCGCTGTGTGCATTATTTAAAAAATAAATTCAATATTAATATGTGTTGCTATTGTTACTTTTTTGGAATTGCTCTCTTCGTTATGGGGTTCTGTTGATAATCGTGTTGTTTACATGTCAAGCCCGAATAGCGTTCGGTTTTCAGAGGTACTCTTGGCTGACATTGATATAAAGCGATATGTGTAAGAAAAATTTATAAAACTGTTTTTGTGTAGGTTTCTATCATAAAAATCAGTTTTTAAGGCAAAAACAAAAAAATTATTTTACTTTATATTTTTATGTTTAGGTAAAACATATGGGCGTGGGTATGTATGTACATACATATGTATGTGTCTATGTGTGCAAAGACAACCAGACGCCAAACATCTTTATAATTTAAAATACAATAAAGGAAATTAAAATTTTAATTTGGAACACCACAATACAATTACGCAAGAAATAAAAGCAGAAAAACATATTGTTTGAAAAGCATTTCTGAATTTAAAAAAAATATTTTTTTTTGAAAAATTTTTCGATATAAAAAATTTAAATTTTATGCAAACCAAAACTAAAAAGCTCAGAAACTATCGCTAATTTTCTAAAAACAAAACGTTTTTATTACATTTATTTAAAAATCTTCTTAACAAAAGTTTATTTTAAATCTTTGTTAAAAAAAATTTCGTTAAATATTTGTTAAAAATTGCCTTTAAATAAAACTTGCGACGAGTGGTTGGGAAATAAAGGAATAACTGAATAAAATTAAAAACGTTTATTGAAAATCAAATAAGTGCGTAAGTAAGTAAGTTATGCAAATGTAAACGTTGGTGATTGCGGTTATTTTTAAATTGAATTTGTTTATTAAGTTGTTTGTTTAGTTATTTCCAAAAAAATAACAAAAGATTTAGAAATAAACAAAAATGTATATTAAGGCCTTATTCACATAAAATCTGGTTATAATGCTGTGTTGCACAGCTTTTTCTTGTAAATAAAAAGAAAGAAGTAAAAGGGCCAGAACCACATGGAAAATTTCAGAGGTATAAGGTTCCCCGTATTGATTATAATTAAAGTTCAAGTATTTTCCGTTATTACTGAGATACGGCTTATGGCTTTAAATGACTACAAGGAAAGTACGAGGTGTCTTGTATTAGACTGCGATTAGAAACAATAAGAAGAATTAAGGGCTACAAGAATGTTTTTTGAATTTAGTATAGAATAACCGTTTAGAAAACAGACATTAGAAAGGGGCCGAGCCGTGATTTTGCCCATTTGTAACAGAGCACAAATGGTAGCTGTTAGATTTTGCTTTTAACTGCTTTATTCCTTACTACTTCCAAACTTAACGAAACTCATTACAAATGTGACAATATTATATTTTTTAATTCCATTCAAAAATTTTTAATTCTTAGTAACATCTCTACAGAAAGCTAAGCCATGAAAAGAGTAATTTTGTCCAAAAAAAGTTCCCTCTTTGGAACAGTGAGCCGGCTAAAAAATAACGAGAAAACTCAGCGGAGATCTGGATGAGAATAAGATTAGAAAGAACATGAAAGTGGGGAGTCCTGCAGTTACAAGATGATTAGTAAATTTACAAGCACATCCTCGTTGGAGTGTTGCGGAAAACATCAGTTGCAGGGCATAAGGGGAGGACACTAAATCGATATAGCACTTGCTGTGCTTTTGCAATTAACTTAGCCTTAGGTTTAAAGCTAACCTAACCTAACCTAGCCTAACCTAACCTAACCTAACCTAACCTAACCTAACCTAACCTAACCTAACCTAACCTAACCTAACCTAACCTAACCTAACCTAACCTAACCTAACCTAACCTAACCTAACCTAACCTAACCTAACCTAACCTAACCTAACCTAACCTAACCTAACCTAACCTAACCTAACCTAACCTAACCTAACCTAACCTAACCTAACCTAACCTAACCTAACCTAACCTAACCTAACTTAACCTAACCTAACCTAACCTACCCTGAACAAAAAGCTTAAGCTTTCAGCCAAAGTGGTAACTGACAGCACATGATTCTTACTAATAACCTTCTCTAGAAAACCGAGAAGGGTGCGAGTGAATAAATATGAGATTTGGTTGTGGAAGTACATTTTGTAAAATGTTCCAAGGAACATACAGAAATATTTTTTTATTTATTAAAATAATATTTCTAATTTAATTTAGTTTATTTAATTTTTAATTTATTTAAATTTTAATTTAACTTCTTTTTTGAAAATTATTAAAGAATTTTGATGGTTGTGACTATTTGCATTCTCTTCTAGACGTAAAATCCTCCTTGAACAAATAACTTAATATGACAGCCGCTGCCGGATTTTGTGTGAACACTGCTTTATCCTAAGACAACAATCATACAGACAGATAAACACAAATCTTACAAGATTATTAATAATTTTATTTAATATATTTTCCTTAATATACATTTTGATACTTGATTTCCTTAAAAAGAAAAACAAAAAAATTAATAAATTTTATAAATTTGCATGTTGTTACTGTAATATCCCTTGAAAAGTCACATACATTCGTAAGTATGTAAATTTTGGAAATTTTCTGAATTATAATTTAGTTTTTTTTATATAATAAATGTGTTTTTGTCATTTTCAAATCGTGACGTTTTAGGCGTAAAATGAAAAATACGATTACGTTTCCTAATGTTTGAATTTTTTTTGTAAAAAGTTTTCAACTTTAATCCAAACATGAATTTGTATTGTAATGCAGGACAGCATTGTTGTAAAGTTGTGCGTAAAGTTTTTCGCTTAAACGTATTAAAACTTTAAAATGAAACAAAGAAGTAATTATGTTCATTCCCTCATTTATTTGGTAATATTTTTCGTGGTGGCCTTTTGATATTAGAGGCTTAGTAAAGTAACAAAGTTAATATAAGAGAAAAAGAAATAAGACGAGTTTTTGTTTTTGAAATCAATTTGGCACGTGACTATAAAGTGCTTAAAAGTTAAGAAACAAACAGTTTATGCTGATTAATGGTTTTTGTTTAAGAATTCAATGGAAATTATATTAAACAGGGAAAAATATAAAACGGAGAACATTTTTTAAAGTTATAATGGGATGCTTTGTGGCTTTAAGGGTTTAACATATTTTTTTTTAAATTAAGAGGCTGAAAATATTTAACATAATATTTATAAAATTAGAAATAAAATAAAAAACCAGATAATATGAAAAAATTTTTTCATATTAAATAAGTGACATAAAAGCTTCTCTTAAGATATAAAATAATTTAAAACATATTTTCCACAAATTAAATGCAAATTATTTTACTCATTTAAAAACCATATGCCTGCATTAAATTTATATAATTAAATAAAAAAATAATTAATTTTACATAAAATAAAACATTCTTTAAGGCAAAGCTAATTTATCTTTTTCCTCAGAAACTTTTAAATAAACTTTTTACTTAATGCCATTTAATGTTGTAAAAGCAGACTTTGTGAAAAGTGTTTTATCCTAGAACTTTTGAAAGGTAAACTTTTACTTGTTTGAAAAGTCACAAAAACTCTTATCTGTGTGTAACCGCCAAATGAAAATCAAACTTACGCACTTTTGTAAAGTTAAACCCACATGTACATTCTGAAAATGTATGTTTAATTACTTAAGAGTTTACATATACAACTACTAAACGGAAATTGTTTAAAGCAGTCATAGCCAATATGTTTTCCAGGTTCTCTATTTAATCTTCATATTTTTATTAAAAAAATTAGAAACATTTGTAAAAAGGAAAATATGAATAAATATTGGCTAACAATCATATGAACTCACCACTTTTAACATTTTTAGAAAAAAAAAATTAAAAAAGTTTTAAAATTTGGTTTTAGTTCAGTTCAATTTAATTTACAATAAGCAGATTATGCTGCAGTAATTCTTTTTGTTATTTTGGTATTATTACTATAGATAGGCCCAAGTTCGATCTCAACTTAGTTCTTAATTTTAGCAAAGTTAATATTGAAAAAAAAAACTTAATTAGGCGGTGTTTTTTACTACCTGTGAAAAACTCTTAAAATAAAAATTGATAAAATTAAAGTTAGGAGTCTTGAAAATAATTTTTTTTGTTATGCTTGTTGTTTTCTACATTTCAAAAGCCATCAAAAAATTGACAGAATATTATTGTAAAAATTTTGTCCTTAAAAATGTACAAGGAAACTTCAGAAGGTAAAGCAAAGTACACCGTCTTGATATTATATGTATTGGATTTTTTAAAAATTAATTTGATTTTAATTTTTTTTTGTCAAGAAGTATTAATCATTTCTTTAATTTAATATTTTTTGCAGAAATAATTGTTATAGTTACCCCCCTTGTATATAATATACAAGAATAAAAAGCGTTTCATTCCATCTGAGAGATGGATGATGCTCGACTGTTAGTCAAGTGTTGCCGACGAGACTTTTAATAGAAAACAGCATAGTGTATATGAAAAGTAAACTTCGTCCTAACTTACAAAGTAAAAACGAAAGAAAACAGTCATGCCGTATCCCTTTCACTGTTACGTGTAAGTTAAATAGGTGTTGTTTACAACCAAATACACTACTACCGTTCAAAGAGTACTGATGATGAAAATGCATTCTACTCGGCTAGTACCGGTAAAAAAATCTGCTCTTTTCAAATTAAAGTTTCTTCCAACATTAACGGAAAATAATAATTTCTTCTAATAAAAAGAAATTATATGAACTTAAGCCAAACTAAAAATTAAAAATTTGTATTAAAAACAATTAGTTCAACAATAAATAAAAATAAGTTTTAATTTATGTTAAAATAATATTTATTGTTTTGTAAAAAGATTTTTTGTAAAAATTTAAAAATAATTAGGGTATTCACAAGGTTGTCATAAAGTCATATGTCTTAAAAAAATAAAACGAAAAAATGCTACTGTTTTGAGCATCCGCTCATAATTAGGTGTGCTATTTTTAATTTGAATCAGCTGCTGGAGAAAACAGAAAAATAAGTAATTTCAAAAATATTTTAAAACTAATGACTGCGACTTGGTAATTATATCAACGGCTTTTGGCCGCCCGCTTTTGGTTTTTACTGTTTATGACAAAACAATAAACACAGTTCAAAAAGTCTTATTATTATAGAAGTTTTTTCTTTTAAACACAGCAACAATTTTTTTAAACTATTAAAAATATTAAAACTTTAAGACAATATGACTTATAGCATATCGTTTGAATACCCCATTTATATTTTTTTTACATGACTTCAACAAAGCTTTCTTCTCGAGTGTATCGAATTCTTAATGTATTATTTTTTCTATCAGTTTTTTATTTATTCTAGGGCAATTTTGTTATTATTGCTACAGGCCCAAGTTCGATCCCCACTTAATTCTTATTTTTCGCAAAGGTAATACTTAAAGGAAACTAAATTAGGCGATGTTTTTTACTACCTGTAAAACACCCTTAAAATAGAGAAAAATTAAAAAAGTTAAAATAAGGAGCTTTGAAAATGACTATTTTGTTATGTTGTATTGGAACTTGTTGTTTTCTACAAAGCTATCGATAGAACAATAAAGACAATTTTTTGTCCTTACAAATCGTCTATCCCTAACGTACAAGGAAACTTCAGAAGGTTACACCCTCTTGATGGTATTAAATTGGATTTTTTAAGAATTAATTTTATTTTAAAATTTTTGTCAAAAAATACTAATCATTTCTTTAATTTTATGTTTTTGGCAGAGATAATTGTTATAATTAATAAAAAAATAATGATTATTGTCTTATAATTAACTTTTTAAAAAAATTGAAAAATAATAAATATTTCTGGCAAAAAAAATAATATTAAAAAAAAACAATAAATATTTATTAAATTTCGGAAATTAAAAAACTTATTTTTTGCATAATTATTGCGGTCCCTCGTTAAAAGGGTTTTAAATTTTTGTTCAAAAAATATTTTTTTTATTTGCGCTGAAAGTTTTTCCCAAATTTTTCCTAATCCAAACAAGTGTTGACTTTATGTACTGAATTTATTCAACTTGAAGACTATTAAATATAATTAAAGTTTACATTTCAAAAATATAACAATCACTTTGTTCGTAAAATCTTTTACTTAATTTAAGACTAAATTCCACAATCCTTAGGTTTCTACAATCTTCTCAACGTAAACTTTACGCACAAAATAAAAACCCCTTTCAAATAAAATAAGATGCTTTTAAAGCTGTTACTTAGCAACAAAGGCAATAACAACAAAACAAAATCAACTCATAAATTCTATAGGGAAAATCTAGTTAAATTAGCAACTTTTGTTTAGATTTACTTGGCAGAAGCAAAACCACTAATTACAGTAAAAAAACGCTGAACTTGTTATATGTAATTGTGCAACTTGTTATTATAAATACGACTAAGTATTATAGTTAAGACGCGCTCATTTGCTAACTTCTCTCTTTAATGGAAACAACAAAACAAAATGAGAAGCAAAAAAAAAATACCACCAAGTTTTCAAGCGATAATTAAAAAAGGATTTTAAAGTCAGCTCCTTAAAATATTTTTTAGGAAAATTTATATATTCTCGTAAAACACTTTTCGTGGGATTTTAGAGTAGATTTTCAGATAAAATATAAGAAAATAATAATTTGGCTCCATAATTGGGACAATTTTTTAACTACTTTTGAAAATCAGTCAATAATCTGCTGGAGAAGAATATTCTCTTACGCTTTTGTCTGGCACTAGGTTTTAAAAACAAGTTTTCTAATTTGGGCAGACCACATGCGCAAAAAAACCGATACGAAAGAAACCCCCTGCGCTTATACTTGTGTGCAGCCAAGTTGCTCAAAAATAGACTTTACAGCCCAGCCATGAAAGTTAAATTTCATTTTCGGTCAGATAGAGATGGTATAGATATTAAGAAGATCAGATGATGTGAAGTAACTCCTACACTATTTCGAGAAACTAAGACACAGAGGGCAATGCTCTTAGTTTCCATATCTAAAAAATCGAGAATTTTTGTCTCCTTAATAATTCATTTATACAGACGGTGAGGTATGATTTTCTGTGCGTTTTTGTGCCATTTGTTTGGTTGGTTGGTTTTCGTGGCAGTTCGCTGCACACAAAATGTTAAGTAGACCACGTCTTGACAACACCACATCACTTGATAGATGATTGGTCCCCTTAAACAATGGTTCAAGGGAAAATGGAGTACTAGACCCATCTTGTCGCGTTGATGTACCTCGATAGGCCGTTCAGCCCAATCGCAGATACATCCCCCAGGTTATCCGGTACATGATGGCACAGGAATCTGCGCCTCTTCACAGCCAGAGCAGGGAACTCGCAGAGAAGATGGAAAACTGATACCTCCTTTTCCCTATTCTCGCAGCTGCAAAAGTGATTGTTGAACGTGCTATTTGTGCCATTTGCTTGTCATATATTTTACATTGCAGTGCCCTATCAGTGTTCTAATAATACACCTCAGAGTTTCCCTGCTCTCCTTAAGCAGCAGCCCCAGCCCTGTCCACAAGCTTGGCACACTTTGTAGATTATTTTAGTCTCTATTTATCCATAATCGAAATCCACTGGTGGCCTTACCGACTCACTTTTCATCCCAATATCCCTGGCAGACCCCCTCCTGACCCTGCCTTAAAACTCATCCAGAAGTCTGTATAATATCCCTACTCTCGTATCCACTAAATAAAAACACTTGCCCCGGTGTCCACCTCCATCTACGATCCATTAGTGAAGACTGTACACCCCTCAAACAGCCTCACAGATCTTTTCTTTTCCATCTGGAAACACTACGTGAGGTAAATTTCCAAAGTCAAATTTCGCGACCATATAGTTAGTCAAACCCGACTGCCGCAGAAGTAGACCATCCTCGACACTTCCAAAACTGCCGGCATGCCCAGCTGACCCTCCTTTAACCTAAAAAATTCGTCAAAATATACAGCCTTATTGTGTTTGGCGTTTTCATGTCGAATGTTGTCGAATTCGACACAGAAACGACAGGGGTGCTATTCATTTAACATTGGCGTATTTTTTAGACGGTACCAAAAACCTAAAAACGACTACGCCAACGCCTACCACAATAAGGGTGATTATACGAAATAAGTGTAATTACACACTAACTGGCAATATAATTTTTAGCATAACTGTAAAGTTCTTTAAGTGGTCGCGTAAGTGTGTATGTATTTGTGACTGTTTTTGATGTTGATTTAACCAAATTCTCATACACAGGCACAGTAAAAAAAACAAGGATGCAAACAAGCAAAGGCTATGAAATGACAAGTACTCAAAGGCAAAGGTCGGATTGACATTATAAATGTGTTTCGTATTTCCTTAAACTTGTGTGTATGCGGATGAATAAATGTTAAGACATTTTCTTTTATATTTATATTTATGCTAACATAAGCATAACATGTGTGTGTGTGTGCGTGCGTTAACTAAAGTGGGTATGTTAAAGTAAAGTGGTTGTACACATACACGACATTGACGTTGTGGTGTTGATGGCGACGATTTTTTTTATATTTTTGAGAGAACCATGTAAGTATAAGAGTGTCTGTATATTGTTTATGTGTTAAAAATTTTGCAAACAAAAAACTTAAGGATACTAAAACTTTGTCTTGCTTCAGAAAACCCTTCAACTATATTGTTTTGTTATATTTTAATAGAAAAGTGTAGAACAATAAACGTTTCTGTGTTTAAAATATGGTGTTAAACTTAAGTTAAAGGTTTTTTAAATGTTTTAGTATTTGAATGGAATAACATTTTTTCAATATCCGTTGGCTTGTGCTGCCCGAGAAGTCAACCAGAGAGATGTAGGCTATGGATTAAGCCAATAATTTTTACCGGTGGGGGGGGGGCACAAAAGGCCTCTTTAGGGGAAAGACAAATTTTAATATGGGTAGCAAAAGCGCATTGAACTCGCATTCATCATCTTCTCTAACACAGAGTCTGCGCTATCTCGTTCTAGGCCCCGCAACCAATCTAATGCCGTACGTTATAACGTAACGTAAAGCGATTAAGATTTAGGTAATTAACTTAGAAACAGTTCAATAAAATGTTTCAACTCTCACTTTTCTAAAACTAACCAGCAACCAATCTTTTTCCTCGATTAGTTCCCTGAGGTGCCAATGAAAGATTGTAGCCCAATAAGGGCACGCTGGGCTTCTTTGGCAACTAAAAAGTCAGCCTAGTCTTTGACGTTAAATTCAAATAAAAATATTATTAATATTCAAAAAATTAAAAAAAATTAAAAACTCGTTAAGTAATACCATATGCACCAGATGCAATATTTCTTGAGGGATCATATTCCTTATTTTTTATTTGCTGTCCATTAAAATAAACCACAAAATAATAAAAGACATTTTAATTCACTTAAAATACCTCAAACTGACCTGAAACAAGTGTCCATCAATTTTTCTATTAATTAAATAAATATTAAAAACTAACTTTATTTAAACTTTTATATAAGTTTCATTTAAACGAATTAAAACACCATAGACTAACTACTTCATAATAAATTTTATTTAAATGTGTCAAGAACACACACTTACACATACATACACCCAGATACAGCATTTAAGCTCAAATGAAAATAAAACTTAAGAAGAAAAGTGTCTATAAACTGCAGTCATTGTCTCATTTCACTTTTTACCCCATTAAAATAATGTCAACGCATAGATGAGGGAGGAGGGGGTGTAGAGGGCAACAACTATGACAGTAGCGGCTATAAGAAGTATACAAAATACAGCAAAATTGTATTCTCACTGTTTGCTAGTAGTTTTATTTGTAAAGTGTTTTAGTAGATATGAAGTTGACTGTTTAATACAAAAAGGACATAAATTTTACGCTTTATGAGACTCATATACTGCAGGCATAATTCGTTTATGCCTTTTTTGAAAAAAGAAAACTTCAAAATAAAAAAAAAAAAGAAGGAGGACATTACAAAAAACATTTAAACAATTATTTATGATTATGGTAAGAGGAACAACATTTATATGCAGGTATGTTAGTTTGTTTGCCACAATAGTTAAAGTCGCCTTTTTATTATAAGTTCTTGGTATATTTTGTTGGCAATGACAGCGAAAGGGGATAGAGATGAATATTTTGTTCTTGTGTCTGCGTGTGTAAAACTTTTAAAGAATGTTGTGCGTGTAGCTGGGAATAAAAATAAAACGTCAATCAGATATAAATATATTTAATTCTTACATATTTGTTTTGCATGTATATTTGTGAGCAAGTTATAAGGACATAAGACATTGCAAACATACCGAGTATCATCAAAAGCGGCAACTCAATTAATTCATGGAAATAACTTATTGCCAGCGATATCAGTAAAATACATTGACGACACTTGGGAGCAATAAAAACTGTAAGTTATTGTACGAAAAAGTTAAGCAAAAGTTCTGAGAAAAGTAGATAAGCTGCAGTTTAATATATTTTAAATATTTGATCAATTTCGACTGCACTATACCCTACACCACTTTAGTTAAGGGTATGGCAGATATCAAAAGACAGAAAGGGTTAAAATGTAAAATGGACTACTCTAATGAAGGCTTTGAAGACAATTTTAAGCATCAATTCTATTGAAATCCGCCTACGCTATGAGGCACCAATTACGTTGAAAGGTCAACAGTTTATGTGATAGTAGATTGATAGGGATTGTCCGGATAATGAAAGAGTGCCTCTCTTTGCCCAGGGCATATGTAGTCAAAATCTAGAACGATACTGCAATGCAAAATTATATGTAATGATTACTTGGAATATGTGTACGTTCGCTTTGTATAAGTGCTTGGACAGAATAGGGTTGTCGGTACTGAACGGAAAAGTAGTCTGAAAAGTCGGACTAGGGAAAAACAGGTAGTGGTAGGTGACCTGGAGAACCTTCCTTTTCGACTAAAACCAAATTAAAGGAGGGAGCAAAAGCTGCTCCCATTGTGCCTTCAGACAATGAGATGGTTGGTTGAATGAATAGGGTCCTCTAGGGCGATTCATATGAGGATACCTCGAGGGGATTATGAAACTGCGAAAACCTAAATTGAGCGACATAATGAATATGCTGACGGGTAACTTAAATCTACAAGAAACTCTTCATCATATGTATTTGTGGAAAGCAGCGATTGCAATGAATGTGGGAAAGACTATAAATCGATGTAGCATTTCCTGTGTCAATGCCTAGCTTGTGCTCAGGCCAGAGTCTCATGCTTTATGTTTGACATCTTAATAAATGTCACTCGCTTGAGAGGTAGGAAATGGAAGCTGCTTAGGAAGTTCGTAAGCATCATCAAATTGTTGTGAACTTCTCCACCCAAATTTTTGTTTCTTTGGTAGAAGCACACAATTTTATGATCATTTGTTTAAGTGCATGCCCTGGGGGGCTTAAGGCCTTTCCTTGAGGTCTACTTCTTTTAACCTTATTAAATCGCATCTTACCTACCCTGGCCTATAATAATTAAAAAATATTTTTAAATAAAACAACAAAACTGCAAATAATTTTTTTTAAAACCCGTTTTGAAAATATTTAATTATGCGGAAAGAGATTAAAAATTTTTGAAATTTTTTTGAACAGTTTTTAAAAACTGTTTCACAGATAGAAGTATATTATAACCTTTACCTGGAGAAAGTTTTATATATTTCTAACATTTTTTTGAAAAATTATTAACTTGTTATAAATATAATAGTTTTGAAAACTAAAAATACTTAAAGTAGCAAAAGCAAACACGTTATTAGCATAAATTTTCTTGCACTAAATAACAAACCTGTTAACGTTTGCCACTTCAAGCAGTCTTAAAGGCCATGAAACACACACAAATGAAATTCAAAAGAATGTGTCGTGACTGAGACGAAAAACAAAAACAACTTGGTAGAACAACAAAAAAAGTTTTGACAATAATAGTTGGATTGGGAAATGAATTAAGGAACCGAATGAGTAGTTTGGCATGTAAATAAGAAATTTAAGGATTAAATAAATTTAAATGAAACGCATACAAATAACACACACATACATACATGCATACATTGTTAGAAAGGAATAATTCTTACAATTACACATCTGCACACACGCACCTACAAAAGCTGTAGAACTTAATGTCTGTGTTAATATATGCATGTGTTGATATGAATCAGTGATGCCGTCTAGATTTACGTTTATAACAATTTTTTTGTAACTTTTTCACCTTCTACTACATATATTTGTTGTTTTTTTTTCACATTTGACCTTATTTTTATAACCTTTCATACCAACAACTGAAGAAAGTAGGTAACTGGCATGTGCAAAAGTACTAAACAAATTTGTGTACTTTAAATGTAAGTCATGTTATTTTGCAAAAAGTAGTTCAAGGCTGTATTAATTATTAAAATGTGTCTGGTTGTACATGAAAATTATAAAAAAAAAACAAAAAACAAAAAACTTAATTCTAGTTTTAGAAAAAAAAACTTTTCTCTTAAATTGGAAGCAGTAAATTTCAAAAGGGTTTTATACTTAGTAGACTTTGAAGGTATTTATGTAAACAATATAATAAATAAATTTTTAAGGAACAATTGTTTTGATTATATACAGATTGTAACTAAAATAAGGGATTAGAAATGGGAAATTTTATTTTAGCTACGTGTGTGAGACAAATGCTTATATTTTTTCAATTAAATTTTGTTTAATAAAATTACTGGATAAAAGGATAAAGTCATTTTGTAAATTTTAAATTAAAATCTACAGGTGCGGAAAGAAAATTGTCACAAGTATTTGTATCTACGCATAGTTGGTTGGGGTATAATGGGGTTTTGCTTATTTTTTTTCCGCCAAAAATTTATAGCTTTCAGCTCACCTTTAATTATACCCACACCTTTGAAATCACTTGTTGAGTCAATCCCACAGTTTTATTGGGGCCCAATTAAGCCTACTTTGCGAGGATAAAGTAAAATTAATAAACTGTTAGACGATAATTGCATCGAGGTAACATTACTTATGAAAAATTCTGTTTTTAGGAATGAGTCTGTAATTTAAGTACAATATGAGCCTGGATAACAACTGCTAAATCTGATGTCACATAAAATGAGTTCTGGTGTACTTTTGTTAAAGTTCGTTCGGACTTGATCAAAAATAATTTTTTTACTGGTTTTAATGTATTGAGTTACGCTAAAATAAAATAACAAAATGTTAGAAAAGCCTTCGGGGGGACAAGATTTGATTATGCGCCTTTTATTAATGCTTTCAAAAACCTTCGACAAAGTATGACATGAAGGCCTTTAGCTAGACTAAAGCTGAACTTGTCACTTTATCTTTAAACTTTAAAAAAGATCACATAAACGCTGGCAGTAAAGGGCTTATATATGTCAAAGTAGTTTCCAAAATTACCTATAGATTAGGAAAGTAAGATTGATTAGGTGGCCCTGAATACCCCATATGAAACGTTTGGACTCTTGGCGCTACTAGACAATAAGTTGATTCCAGTTTAACCATTGGATGCACTATACTCTAATCGTTTATACCAGCAGTAGCGTGCTACGTATTTAGCACATTTTTCTAGGCTTTGGAATGAATGAAACACAAGACAGTTTGTTTTAGAGCGCATGACCGCTAGACAGTGACATTTAATATGATCAACAGTCTCTGTATACCACCGCCATACCACAGAGCCTGTAGTATTTCTAGATAGTTATCCTGCTATTTTAGCATAAACTGATGCCCCATCATGATTCAATGTTATCCTTACTAAAAGCTTAAAAACGATTTTTCTAAAAGATAAAGGAAAACTTCTGGCTCCTTAATAAAAAGATCTACACGTATTCCTGCAGACTCAAGAGAAAGTGATATTACCCCAAACTTTTAGGACCCTAACCCTTACAGCAGATATTTAACGGCTTTTGTTGAGCTGAAGTTGGTCGCAAACGTCCAATACTTTTTTTGTAGGCAAAAGAACTTCTTTCTTCACCAGCACGTTAGCCAACTCATTATTCCCAATAATATCTTTGTACCCAAGAATCTAGTAAATCTTACGACAAAGTCAGATGCTGACACACCATTGTTTCGTGTTGACGCTGAAAAATATTGTAGAAACTCTTGCTCTCTCTCGATTATAAGCTTCTCTTTAACATCTCGATTTTGGAGAAAACTTCGAGGTTATGCAATTGTGGAATACTGCCTTTGCCTTTAATACATACAAATTTAACGTCAATATAAAATAAATTGACGTTACTCATACCAAATCTGTCTGTGAAAAACCTGAGGAGTATCAGTGCTGCTCCACTGTCTTGGTGTCCTCCCTACATGCTTTTTTGCAGTCTTCATTCTATGGAGTCCAGTTTTTCATCAAATCACCCCTACAAGGGTAACAAGTATTTTATTAGCCCAGTCAGAGTCGCACCAACTGCTAAAAAGTGTGTGAGTATAATTAGGGATTAAGATATTTAAATATTAGAGCAACAAAAGGCATTCTTGTTTTAAACCCCAATTATTTGTTTGTTTTTCGTAGTAAAGGGATTAGTTTTTATTTTTTTTTATTTTTTAGCTTTAAAATAGCTTATTTGTCTTTGCATGCACTTGCATGCTTAGTCTTAGCAACATTTTTTTAACTTATTGTAAAAGGAGTAAAATTAAAATTATTTTAAATTTGCTTTCAAACTTAAGTCATTTATTTCCATTACAAAAATAATAAAGTTTATTCTTTAAATACACTTATTTTACTTAAGATTATTAAAAGTTTTTACAAATTAGAAATGGGTCAAATGTCCCTTTTGGTTTCGTATTTAGATTTATAAATTTGCCCTTAAAACAGGATGTTTAAAAATCTATAAAAAAGGCTAAACAGGTAAGTGTTTAATAAAATAAACTAACATTTGGTCATCTGATTAAATCGAATTTATTTGTACTATGAAACTTTAAGATTCTAAAAAATATAAAAAAAATTTTACATTTATTGACAGGAGCATTAAATTTAAATCGGATTTTTACAAAGCAGATTGCAAGAACATACATTCATACGCTTACATATCTTTGTATTGCTTATACTAAATGAAGGGATTTTTATAAAAGTTTGCAACCCAAGTATCCTAAAGGATTAACCTTTTTTCTTCTTTAAGCAAATAAAAAACAAAACCAATAAAATTACTATTTTTTTAAAGATTTTTTTTTGGTCCATTTAAAGTAGAAATAATTTATTGCAAGAAATTCGTATTTAAAATTAAGTCTAATAGTTCTAAACGTATTAAAGTAATGTGACTTTTTTATTTGGAAAAAAATCTTTGGATCCTTTTCTTTTATGTAAATAAAACCTACAAAAAAAATTTCAAGCTTAAGACACACTCTAAAGGTCATAAATTGGAACCTTTTTTATACCAGACATCTGCAGAAATTGACATTAAATATTCTACTCTATTGAAAGGCATTTTAAGTTTTGTTTCCTTTTTACTAATAAAGTGTTTGTCAGTCTGTCTGTCAGCTTGCTGGCCGTTCACAGTTAGTCTGACAGTCCAAACACATAAAATGGACAAAAAAAGAAATAAAAAAATCTTACAATTGACAATGGGTGCGAGATACTAGAAAACTAATATGCGTTTATACTTTATGACTTTCTTAATAAAATTTGAAATTTTAAAGAAATCAATATACAGGGAAAACTATATAGAGAGCATTTACAAACAAGAATGTGAGTTGAAAAATATTTTGTTTTTTTATTTTAGCTTCAAGTTCATTTTATTTTTATTTATTTTTTTAATTAAAAATCAATACTTTTAATTAGTGTTAATTAAAAGAAATTTTATTTTTAAAGGAGAATTTAAGTGCATTTTAAATACTTGAGGAAAGGGAAAAAAGTGTAGCATAATTTTTTTTTTAATTTAGTATAGGGTGGCTGATGAAAGCCAGTAAACAAAAAAAAAATTACATTTAGATAGTATGTCGAAAAAGTGTCACCAAGTTTGGAAGTTTTGAAAATAATTAAATTTAAATGGCATGTGCGACATCCTATTGAAAACTTATTGGTTCTTGAAAGCAGCTTTTAACAGCCACCCTATATATAAAATAGAAGCACAAAAATACCGAACTCCCAACATCTGAAGGTTGACACTGGTTCAGATATAAAGGCTCATTTATACGTGACTTAATCATAACGCAGTAAACAGCTGCTCGAACCAAACTTATGGGCAACACTGTATTAGATTATAGGTGACTTACCATTGCGCCATAACCATAACATATGGCAACGGTTATGGTTATGGCGTTATGGTAAGTCACATATAATTGAATCTTAAATTTATTTGGTCTGGAATTGCAGTAAATTTTCATTTAATATTTTAATATTTTTAGCATTTTTTAAGGTTTTTTAAATAATAGTGTGTTCGCATATACACACACACATACAAACATACTCAGCCAGTTTTTTGCATTTATTTATTCCCCATGTATGTAGTTTTTTTTATTTATCATTTTTTTGACAACTGCGCAGGTAAAATATCTATAAAACTTAGAGATGACAGTTTTACACGTAAATTACTGGTAATCCAAATTCAATTTGATGTAAAATTCATTATTCGAACTCAAAAATTTGTAAGGAAAACATTTTTATTTCGTTAATAATTGGGAGTCTAATTACGAATGAAGAAGTGAATAACGTAACTGGATTTAAGTGAAAATATTCTATTAAATAAATTAATATATAAACAATTTGAATATTTGACTTACTTCTATTTTTTATAATTCAATCGAAATTGTGTGGACCAGTGTCATTAGAAACAAAATGCTTTTGATCATTATATAACTTTTGTTATTGCATGAATCCAAACCAAGGAGTTGCAAAAGCTCTCATGTGGTAAGGAAATCACGCTCTTCATTCTCATTGTTCTCCGTGTTTGGTATTGCGGCTTTTAAACGGTTTCTAACGCATTTCGACAATATATACGCAGTGCAGACACAACAAAAAAAATACAGCGGGTTTCTATTTTGTTGCACCTTACATATAGTTGAAAGATGACGTCACATTATTATGGCATTAAAAATGCCTAGTGGTTACTAAACATAAGTTTGGTCAAAAATTAATTATATAAATATAATTTTCAGTTTATATAATGATTTTCTTTTTTTTTATTTGAATGTTTAAATTCCATGCTTTCGGATTTTATGTGAACTGTTGTGGACTTATGTTTTTTCGTAAGGACCTCAACCTAATTACATTTCAAAATTAACTTCTCTAATGCTTATTAAAGTTTTAAGGTCACGGTTAAAATAATCAAATAAATTATTTTTGTCCTTTGTAAATTTCTCAAAGTATGTTTTTATATGGCCAGGGCAGCCAAGTATTCTTTGTCATATTTTGGTAAAAGTAAATTAAAAGAAATGTGTTATTTATGACTCACGGAGTTTTTAATGTTTTTTTTTTATTGAAATTACACTTGTTAAGAAAGTAGCAATAATACTAATTGAAGTTTTCTTTTTGTTATTTCTTTTTAATAAAAACAAAGTTTTATTTTCTTAAAACAAGATGTGGCCCTCTTTTATTGACGGGACATAATAAAATTGTAACAAATATTTAAGTGTTTTAAGTGCTTTAATAAATAAAGTAATACTTAAGGTACCTTTACACGGTAATACATATATTACGATATGTCAAAAAATGTTGTGGGATAATACAAAATCTCATCATGTAAAAGCATAATGTATTGGGTAAGAGAGAATACGAATGCAAAATTTGACAAGTGTTCGGTAAATGTTTATTTTCTAAACCATTTTAGAAACTTGTGTATTCTCATCACATCAGAGGTGTGAAAGATTGGCAGCACTTACAGCTTCTAATGAAGGTGGCTACACTTAATGAAACAATACACAAACAATCAAAATAAAAGCAGATTTTTTTCATGTTGTTTTTGTTAATATTGTTGAACCTTAACCATATGGCGTTACCCCAAAAGGAAAGTGGCAAGAAACAACCGAATTTGATTTTACCAACCTCATCCGTGTAAACATGAAAAATAGTTAGAACAGATTTTTATTCTCTTTTTTTTAAACACGGAGAGAATTTCATAATATTTTGAGTCTACAAAATCTAATCACTTTGTATTACCGTGTAAAGGTACCTTTAATGAGACTTGAATCGAAGACTTTTGAGCTTAAAAATTAATTATGGAAATTAAAAATACGAATAACTTTAATAATTAATTTAAAAAAAACTGAAAACAACGAATGATATTTCTTTTCACACGTTTATATAAAGCTACATGATTGAAACTGGTAAACGTTTTTGGCTAAAAGTTTAAAAAGGTCCTGGCTTCCCAAAGCGTAAGTTGTCAGAAGTTTTTGTAAAATTTTCTACACGGTGTTTTATTTAACTAAAATTTTTTTGTAAGTTTTGCTTATTTTTTTTTGGCTTGCTTTTATAAAATTTTTCTTATTGAACTATTTATTTATTTATACAGGGTGTTTGCCGGCTATTTTGGTAAATATCAGTCTTGACAGTTTATATTTGGCAATCATGAAGCACAGACGTGGCAAAATTATTATGGAAAAATCTTTTGAAAACCAACGTGTTTTAATTCTTAAAATATAAAAAAGTTCATAATGAGTGACGAGACAAATTTTAATTTGAAGCATTGGAAAACCCTCAAATTATTCATCAGTCAACTTTGCATCCATTAAGAGTGACAGTCAGTTATGCAATTTGGTCAGGAGGAATGATCGGACCTCACTTTTTTTAAATCTGAAAATGGCGTAACGTTACTAATGAGTTACTCATTAGGGATCGATATCTTGATACGATCAAAAAACATTTTGAGGACCCAACTGCTTGCTTTTGGCTTGGTTAACATGTGGCATCAACAAGACGGTACCACATCGCATATAGCCAGGATTGTAATGGAATTACAAAAAATTATTTAAAGAAATGATGGTGTTCATTGGCCTCTACGGTCGCCTGATTCGACTGCTCAGGACTTCTTTTTGTTAGGATATCTGAAAAAAAAGGTTGATGCAACCAAACTAGAAGCGCTGTAGCGGCTCAAACAAAATATTTGTGATGAAATTAATGAAATATCTCGTGAATGTAATGAAAAATGTGCTCAAAAGGACTCGCATTTTTGAGGCTAACAAAGACAGACATTTATCTGATATTGTATTTCATATATAATTGCCGACATTAAATAAAACATTTTTCAATAAAAGATCCATTTTCTTTTATTTAACCAAAAAATTATAAACAATCAAAGTAGTATACCTTGCCGGCGGACACCCTGTATTTACTTTTTTCTTGTGTGTTCCTACTAGCAGCTGCACATTCAGCACTGCTCTAGCTGTATTTTATTGGTGTCACCTCGGGGTTGCTAAAGCCCTTTTTCAATCTGTTTTCGACGCTGTTGTAGAGCTTATAACTAACTGAAAGTAGTTTCATATCAAAAGATTTTCTTTCTTTGGCCACGGTGAAGTGTGGTGGGTGCTTGCACTGTGATGCCATTTGCATTTTTAATACAGGCTTTGGCTGTTCTTTTTTCACATGGATGTAGTTTGTTATTTATTGACTCCAGGTACTGGTAAAAATACTGCAAGAATTAATTAAAAAAGAGATATAATGAGTTAAGTGCTACGCTTTTAAAGAGTATTACATCTCTTTATAAATAAAGTAAAAAAGTATTGCATACTTTTCAGCAATACATTTGGGCTTTATATACAGTACGTACTACTAAGTTCCTTAAAGTAGTTCTAGCAGGTAATAGAAACGTGTGTGTTCGTTTTTAATAAAACAAGCAAGATATTTTTATACAATTTTAGCAAAGCGCTCGTTTTTTAAACTTATTGTTGAAGTTCGCCTGTGGCAACTTTCAAAGACTTAATAAACGCTATGGATACCGTTAGATGGACTGAAGAATAGACAATTCAATTTGTATTGAAGCATTTATAAAAAAACTCAAATAAATAATAAAAAACCAATTGTATACATAAAAACATTCACGTTTCATATGACTAACACAAGAATAAAGAAGAATGAAATAAAAACAAGATTGAATATTAACAAAGAAATCCTGGAAATAAGCCAATATGTCTCGGTTATTCATTAAAATGTTGGCAAATACGTATTTTGTTTACACAATTTAGAAAAAAAAGGTTTAAAAGAAAATTATAAAAAGCATCGTACCATTCAGCAGTTGGGCGTTCAATTCAATTGCGCAAATATTTTATTGTTTGATTGAAAAAAAAATAACTAAAGCTTGTGAATTGAATATAAAGAATTTATAGGGGTTTCTCTATAATAATTGAAAAAGGAACGTTTAATAAAATATTAAAAGTTATTAAAGAAATTTAAGTTTTTAAAGAGCACATAGAAGTTAAAAAAACTACAAAACAAAATATATTAAAAGCGTAATGTTCATATTGATACATTTCTATCTGTGAAAAAATGCTTAAATGCTATAAGAAAAGATTGCTTAAACCATTTTAACGTATAAGAGGAAATTGTTTCCTTTCTGTATGGATTTTTTAACGCACAAATATAGAGTGTCTGGTGGCAGATTCATATTTTCAAACTTAAATAAAAAAACGTAAGATTTGACACAAAGTTTTATAAAGAAGATAAATGGTCCAATTATTTCATACGTGGATAACGTTACCCTGGGGCAATGCAATGGTTTTTGCTATTCCAATTGAGGCTTGCGGGTTTTTAGAGAGCGATAACGGCAGTTTACCTTATTGTCGAGCCTCGTCGCTCAAAAAAATGGGATTTACAGTACGAAAACGCTCCAACATCGTCTTACAAAGTTATTGCATAAATCAAAGTCACTTTCTATTAGTTCTTAAACTTTTTTTAATTTTAAAATTAGAAAACTTCAGATGCTTTTTAAAAATTCCATGAATAATCGCTCTTGAAAATCACAGTGAGGCTGCTCTTTTCCGTATTGAGAGTCACGGATTTTAACGCAAACTGCTTTCATTCAGTTCAATGTTTTTTAAATCCTTAAAGATCGACTGGGTCCTGGCAGTGGGACATTAATAGTCAAGGTAGTTGCGTGGAGTCTCCGCACCTCAGAACGCATTAGTTATACACTCAGTTCTATCACGTATTCGCCGAATATCGAATAAAATTGTCAACGAGCAGTCTCGTTAGAATAATTACTTTAAAAAATGTTTTCACAGCGAACGCGTGATGCTCTCTTGACCACTGCGACATCTTGACTGACAGATCGACATAATCGATAATTCCAACGGTGCAACCCTCCCTCCGCACCCTTTATTACTTTTCAAATTATCGTATTTAAAAATATAAATTTGCCACCAGACACCCTGTACTTAAATATATGAAGGTCTGTATGCAAATGATTTAAATCAAGCAAAGGAATTAACTCACATACATTTGCCCGTTCTTAAAGGAATACAACATTATCATAATTCAAAAATAATATTAAGTTGTATGAACACAATCCCTCATCCTGTTGTCAAAAAACGCATGTAGACAAATACTTAAGTAATCATGTCTAATCATACGCAAATTACTTGCAAAAGAAATACAATACAAAATGTCTCGCAGCTGTCGTCTGGCGGTCTGATGCTTTTTGTTTTCATTTTCTTTAAGCTGAGTATTGTATTTCTTAAACTTGTCTTTTGTGACAATTTATGCCAAAGGTGTCTCTCTGTTGGGTTTAATTCAAACAACAAAGTTAATGGAAGAAACAAAAAAATCAACATAACATGGGTGGCATGATAATGTTGAGATGCTATCGCACTTTGTTTAGAGATGAGGACAAAAAGCTAAAGAAACAGGTAGGATTATTGGTTGTTTTGTTTTTTAAGGGTTGTGACTCAACCATACAAAATCATCCAACAACTTAAAAATAAAATAAAATTAAGATAAACATTAGAGAGGGGAAAGAAATTCTTAATGTCTAACAAAAGGAAGGAGAAGATATGAAGGTTGAATTGTTAAATTTACTGTAAAACTTAAGATTGAATTTAAGTTATGCCTTTTTTTCGTTTTTCTTTTCTATCTTAAATGGTTAACAAAAGTTTTTAAATGTAAAAAACCATTAAGAAAAGTTTTTTAAAAAAGATTTATAAACAAAAGGAAGACGCGTAATGAGCTGTTTTCAAGCTTAAACAAATTTAAAAATTGGAGGTAAACTTGGCGAAACGTTTGCTATTACATCTTCAAGGTAGACTAAATCGCACACTAAATCAAAAATAGGCGAAATTCAAAATTCTTCAGATTTATTTATTTTGTTTTTACCAGTTTCCAGATCAAACATGGAAACTTTGTTTGTACCTATGGAATAAAAACTTTATTCTGAGACAATTTTTTTTTAATTAAATTGTTTGCACAAGCAAAACCATGTTTTTGAAAGCAAAAAAGTAGACTTTTATTAAAAATTGTGGTTTTGAGTTGTGACGGTTATTGATTTAGTGTGCGATACCACATATTTGTTTCTTAACGCTTCACGTTTTGTCCACAACGTTGATCAAATGTAAATGTGTGCAAATTCTTTCGGCTTTATGCTTACGTTTGAATCATAAAGAAAAAGAATAAAAAAAAAATATTGAAAGTTTTTTGTATTTTGTAAAGCAGTTTGTTTATTTTGAAAAGAAAACAAAAAAGTAGGAGAATGCAGAATATAACTTAAATACATCGAAAAAAATCTAAAAGCATTTTCAAACAAAACAATTAAATAAACTTAAATCAGTTTTTGGTACAAGAAATAGAAAATATTAAAAGTCATTATAAGCAAGAAAGAGTAATCCTTTGCCGTCATTACTTATGTTAAGCGATAAATTATTAGTTGCATGCTGCCATCGTTCGACTGTCGACATGACCATTTCTCGAATGTCGAATGCGACATTCGTAAGCATTCAAAGTGAAAAAATATGTCAAAAATTAATTTTATTTTGACAAAATGAGAAAAAATAAAGCTATTGATTACACACTTTAATTGGTGTTTAGTGTGATTTTGGACAATTGTTCATTTTAAAGATAATAACCGCAAACCAAGGCATTCGCATGCGACAAAAACAGAAGTCGGATTTAAAGCAAACAAATCAAATACTGATTTTATCGAAAGCTGACCAAATACTTTAATGCGAATAATTTTTAAAATGTTGTGCATTGATATGATACAAATATTATTTTCTAATTCAAAAATATGTAGTAGTGTTTTCTTTATTTATTTTAATCTCTGTCGTACTCTACATGTCGCATGCGACATTTTGTTCAATCATACTTTTTTTTGTTAATTTTTTTAATTTTTAGCTAAACTTGCACGAAATTAAAATAAATGATTGTTAATGTATTCAACATATTAATTTTCACAACAAATATTTTAAACTTGATATTAATAAAGTATCTTTAATTGAATATGCAGTCCTACCTAATTTTACTGTTGGCCATCGCAATTAAAGAATGCAAATGGGATATATCTACCCGTAATGCTTTTCACTTCCTTCAACTTTTCGTTCAAAATATAATGTAGAGATGCATTTAAAATTTGAACAGAAGTTAGAATATATTTTAATTCCATTATAATGTAGGTTGTACATTGATAAAATGACGGTGCATTTTAGTTTTTGTTTTTGTGTCCAAATAAAAACAATTTACAAACAAAAAATATTTTGAATTTATACATTTAACACTTACAATGTCGCATGCTACAAATTTAAATACGTAAAAAGAGCAAAGCGTTGATTATTTTACAATATTTAGTTTTTTAATATTTAATTAGAAAGAAGAGTGAATATGTGTTTGCTATTTGTTTGCGCATTGTATAAATACCTTTGACTCACTGATAAAAAGTTTTCTGGTTTAATGTCGCACGTAACATTGAAATATACGGCAAAGCAAAAAAAATTTACCCTAATTGGCAACCGCATCGTTTTTTTTTGAAATTTTTTTTTATTTTTTAAAATATTTTACGATATTTGAAGGAGAAAATTTTTATACATAATGAGCTAATGAGAAATTTGTTTAAATTATTTAAATGTAATATACTCGCTATGAAAAAATGTTAAAACAACATATTTTTTTAGGCTTAAGTTTTTTTACTGCGGTAACATTTTTGTGGAAATGCCCATATACGTTATTCCTTGAGTCTACATATTTATTTTTGATGGTATGCTGGAATTTTTCACTTATTTGCTTCGTTTCTGTCAAAAGAAAAAAAGAATTTTATTTTATTGAGAAGAAAGCTTAAACGCTTTAGGTGAAACTTGGTATGTGTGGTTAAAGTGTGTGTGGGATATATATTATATGCTTTTGTGTGAAAATATTTATTTTGACCACTTGATCAAAGAAATGCTTTTGTGTTACTTCAGACCAAAGCGACGTAACCTTAGCGTAGACACATTAATTTTAACATTTGTAAAGTTTGTATTATTAACAATAGGCTGTTCCAAAATGATCAGGAAACTAAACTAAAAATAATTAGGATAAAACAAACTTCTGAAACAGACTTCTGGGGCTCGAAATTTTCCATAATTTACATAATTGTCGGGTATATATTATCTCTAATTAAAAGGTAATGCTTATAACTGATCTATTTTGACCAAATTTGGTACGACGTCTTATATTAAAAAAAATTATTATTTACATCTTAATTTTGCTATTGTATAAGTAAAAATTTATTCCTATGAGTGATACTTATACGGGAGTTAGTTCATTAATTGGAGCTTATTGTGTTTGCATAATAAGAGGTATAAGATATGAAGATAACTTATGCCCCTAAAATCTCAACGATGCTGCTGACATAACCCTATTCAAATCATGAAAAGAAAAAATTGAGGGAAAAAATCATCAATCTCCTGTCAATAGTAGCAAAATTTGAGCTGCGTGTAAAAAATTTTTAGACATGGCCTGTATCTCGAACGAAACCTTGTTATTCAGCATAAAAACACTCGCCGAAAGCGTTGCCAAATTGGATTTTTTTTAACAGAAACCTTACATAAAAATGAAGAACGAAGTAGTTAAGGCAAAAGTATTTTCCATCAGCTACGCATAATATTCGTACATTATGCATCACCAAATTTGCTTAGCTTTCATGTTTCATATACATTAGCTGCCACTAAGAGGAAGCTATCTAAGTTGGATCTGGTTTCTGATATTCTTTCAGTTTCGGTATCAGTGCAAAGGTAAAGGAAAAAGGGGCAAGCTGGCTAGACTGGGATCTGTTTTTTATAGTTTCAATGCAAAGTTAGTAAAGGAAGGGATTTTTTAAAACCTCCATAAAGCAGTAAAGACAATTTCGGATAGTTTGGACCCATGCAGGGTTTCTGGGTTACCGAGAACTTTGTTTGACAAAAATCGTACAATACAACTAATAAGCCATAGTAAGATGGGTGTATCGAGAGGGTTGTTAATCTTAATGGGTAACTATGTGATAAGAGGGATGCAAAAGAAGAATCGGAGGTTCTTCTTTTAAAGAATGCCATTTTAAGTGTGGGGATAGGAAAAAATAAAGCCTCGCAGATTTTCTGTATATGTCCTGCTAAATATTAGATACCCCTTACGGGACATCAGGGAGTAGGTTGAATGGACTGCTGAGATTTTAAAGTCCAGGTATAAATTCGAAATTAGTAAGATAAACTACTGCACTTTAAACGGAACCTTGTTTTTAATTACAAATATTTAAAACACAGTTTAATAAACTTCAAAAATATAATGAAACTATTTAATATTTATTAATATTAGAGTGATTTGAATTAAGCTTTACGATAAGGATAAAGGCAATTGTTCTATAAACCCCTCATTATAGGTGTTTTACGTAGCAAAAAAATTTGCCTCTATATGTCTCAATTTAAGAAAATAAACAAAAATATTTTTGAAACAATCTATTTGAGAATAAAGATATTAATTCAAAAGTTTAATATAAAATTTCCAGAAAAATTTTGCATAGTTCAGAGGTTTTCAAATATATTTCCCTTTTCTTTATCGATATTGTAAGGAACAAATTAATAGAGAAATATGTGGAATTAAAAACGTTTAAGTTTTTTCACAATAATTAAGGCTAAATGAAAGCAAATGTTAAGGTGGACTAGATGAGAAGCCAAGTTTATTTTATTTGCCATATAAAAGATTTGCTTTTTTATCTTTTCTGTTTTCATGTCTCTAATGTTATTTTATATGATTTTCTTTTTACCTTTTTTAATATTTATATGACAATAATATTTAAAAAAAATTAGCAGTTTTCCTAGATGGCCATTTCTTTAGACAGGAACGATTTTTTTAGTTTTTTGACAAAAAGTAACGTAATAATTAATAAAAAACTGGTCCATGATATTAGTTTTTGAAATATTAAAAATAAAAAAAACAAAAACAAAAAAAAAATACAGTAAATGCAACAAATTAAGATTTAAGTTTTATATCTAGTATTTATTTTGGCAGAAATGCCCCTATGACTACTACTTCGATGGTTTCAAAAAGATTAAGAAAATAATTTTGAGTACTCAATCTTAACATTTTTTCCAAATTACTATTTAGGTATTAAAAAATCCCTTTAAAAACTTGAGCTTAATAAAAATCATGACTCATATTCTTGTTGCCAGCCTATTACGGCAACAAAAACAATAACAACGATATCAAGACGTTTATGCTATTTTATCCCTTAAAAACTTTTTAAATGTTAATGTACGGCAAACAGACCATAATATTTTTACAGCTGCATTTAATTTCAATTTTTTTTTTTTTTTTGGGAATCCATTTATATTTTTTTCCATTCCGTAGATTTTATGCCAAAAAGTTTAAAAAAAAAGTATAAGACAAGAGAAAAATGCTTGACTGAATTCAACTTTTATTATTTATAGACATCATCTATAGTTTGTTTCAATTTTATAAATTTGTTGCACACGTTGGCAAATTCCAAAGTCATGTTGTTGAACATGTTTCTTTATTTTAAGGTTTTTTATTTATACCTTTTCTTATTTCTTCATCTCTAGTTGCCTTTGTAATTTAAACATTTTTTTATTTCTTGATGTTGGCTTCAAATTTCTTTTATGTTAAAGTATTTTAAATTTATTTAAGTTTTTTTATACCAAAAATTCCAAGCTATTTGTATCCATGAAAAATATGTGAATGTTGCAGACATATCTGTATGAAATATTATGTTAACAGAGAAGACAGTAGTTTTAAAAGAATTTATTAAAAAAACACATAAATGCAAAGACGAGGGTAAAAAGTGAAAAATTTGCCACATTTAACAATTTTTTATTATTTTATTTAAAATAAAAATTTAAAAACCAAACAAAATTTTGAGTTTAACTGTGGATGTAAATCCTAATTTGTTTTTAAGAATTTGAGGCATATTAATACCCTTCACGTAAGTGATAAGAGTACATATAAGTTTTTACTTCAGCATGTAATTTATTTATTTAAACCTCTATGACCCCATAAAATATATATTTTTTTAGTCCTTACAGATAGAGAAGTCGATTAAGCTATAGCCGTCTGTCCGTTTGACCGTGTTTTGGCTGAAATCATTTTTTTGAAGCCTCCCGATATTGCATAGATCCGTGAATGGTATAAAACTATCAGAAATATCTGCGAGCCAATAGCTTTTGAAATCCAGCAAAAGCCCCTGATAACTAAGCGAGATATAAGAAAACCAAGAATATCCCTGTTTATTTCTTCAAAATTTGTTCATAGAACCTGTAAAACCATATCTTCGCCCCTTTACAGGGTTGCCATACATAAATAAATGTTTTTAAATTTTTTCTAAATCGCTCCCACAACTTTTAAGGTGCACTTACAAAGTTAAAATGTAAGACCGGCCTCAAATAATTTTTCCTTCCAAACATTTATGTGGAACATACTTACCCATTACCTCCAGCCTCTAACATGGTTGCGTTAAAAAATTTTAAAAAAGTAGTGTAAAAGCTCCTACAACTTCTCCGGAGGGGCCCTTGAGGGATAAAATATATCACAGACCCCGACAAGTTTTCCCTTCCAAAAATTTTCCTTGAACAAACTTATAGGGGACTGCCATACAGTATTTACAAAAAGTAGAGTATACTTACCCATTTTGGAAGTTGCACAAATGCATGATTCCCCTGACACGTATAAAATTCACTAAGCTGAGAGTATCCTTGCAAAATCATTAAAGTACTGGTATATATGTAGAAAAGTCTACTTTTCCAAATATTTTCCTAATACTTTTCTTTCGAAAAATATATGTCGTTGCTTAAAAAATATTTATTTTTTCCCATCAAATGTGATTTGTTAATTAATTTATAAAACCAGGAATTTATAGTTAAGCTTTTCAATATTTCGAATATTTTCCACACAGTTACACGAACACATACATACATATTTATTTTGCAACAAAAATGCTTTTGTGGCGATATTCTTGCCAGGCAGGGGAGTAAAAAATTGTAGAGTAAATTAATTCAAAAAGTTGTGTAATTATTTTAACTAAAAGGAAACTAACAAAAATGGAACAGACTCCCCACTGTGTGTTTATGAACAATATGCTGGTAGAATTTTCTTATCCTTAAATATTTTTGTTGGTTTTGTTCTTTTGCCGTTTTATATTTTTGGCAAATGTTTCAGAAATGTAATGGCAGAGTAAACTTCAGCATCAACCTTTTTGTTACGAAGACGACGTAATCATTGTTTTTTGTTGTTGTCTAGTTGCCAGTAATACTAATGTGTTTGCTTTTGCTTTGTTTTTTTTAATGTTGGTCCTGTTTCTTTGTTTTGTTTCAACGTTGGAATAACAACAAGACAGTCAGTTGTTGGGTATTAGTGCAGACACATCTTTTGGCAAGAAAATTTTGGCATCTTTTACACTCTCAGAACTTTAAGCCTTCCTTGCTGGCATTGTTTAAGGTACATTAAGGCTAAATGATTGATTTTTGTATTAGTTTCCTATTTAAAAAGAGCCTCTTTTAAATTAATTTCTTAATGAATTTATTAAGGGTTATTTCATTTATTTCCTTTAAATTAAGGAGAATAAGAACTTTTGGAAGATATTTGACGGTAAATTGTTTGTAGCCTGCTAAGACCTGTTTGGTATTTTAGAAACAAGATTAAAAAAGCTTATAAGCTTAGAATCTATTATGCTTAAGCTTAAAGCTAAGTTATATGGAAATCAAAACTTAAGGTACAAGCTAAAAACATTTTAGAAAAATTGTTGAGAAATTTTTTAAAACATTTTGTACGGATGTGCTGGATGTTATTAAGGCTAGAAAAATCTGCTTAATAAGTTGTCGGTAAGGTCATTTGTTGTGAGTTTACTAAGGTAAACATTTAAATAAAATAAAAGTGCAACTATGTTTTATTTTCTATAGATTCAGCTTTGTTTAAAGAGTATAAATAAATTTCCTTTTAAATACCTCTTTAATATTTATTTTTATTTAAAAATATTAAAATGTTTCCAAAAGATGATATTTATTTCTATTTACCCTGTAAATTAATGTGAAATAAATTCGACCATTAAGCAAAAGTATAATATTTTTTTGCTTTTTGTAGGTATAAGCATTACAAAATAGTTTTTGAATACTTTTTTTGCTTTACACACATCGCCCATTTGCTAAAACAATGTCATAAGTCAAAAAAAGCCATTTCGAGAAAAATGTGTTTGAAGTTTTTGGTTTGCTTCCATTTAATGGGAAAGAAGTAAGATTTTATCTTCAATCACAAAAAGTAAAAACAATTTAAAGATGCAATTTATAAAACAGTGTAAAGTATAACATAACCAATAATTCTGAATCGTTAACAAAAAAAAAAGAGAAAAAAATGGTTTTTTTGAGTTATGACGCTGTTCTGGCAAATGAGCAATACGTATGTACATAAACAAAAAGTATTAAAAATTTTTTTTAATTATTTAAAATTAAAGGTGTGTTATATTCTAAGCTCCTGGATATAAGATTTCAATTGATTCTTTGTTGTTGTAACTATCTGTGTTTATTCTTGTTTAAGTTTTTGCAGCAAAACTACGAAAGAGAAGAAGCAGTAGTATTTTTTACAGAAACAAAAACATCGGTTGTATTGTTGCAACAATAAATATTATAACATATTCTGTATAAATAATGCCTGAACTAGCACATGCATCTAAACGTGCATATGTGATAATTATAAAGTATTACAAAAGGGATAAGAAATTAAACTATAAGAAAAGATAACTTAGTGGGGGAGATGCAATTAATTTTTAATCTGAATGAGTTGTGAAAACAGTTTGGCACTAAAAAACAATATTCGTATATTCTCCTACTCCCAACCTTAATTTACAGATAATAATCAGCACTTTTCTGGAGCAAAAAAAAGAAGCAGCAGCAGCAAGCAGGCAATCTGCTTAATTTTTTTATTTAAATGGTGGTTTGATAAAACAAATTTTGAAATACAAAGGGATACATAAGATGACCTATTTTTTGATTTTTTTGTATATTTTCGAAAAACTATGTTAAAAAATTCTTATTGGCAAGCCTTATTTTATATTATCAGACAATTTATATTTTTAAATAGTAACAACTCGGAGTTTGTATATTTTTAGGCTCTTCATTTACGTTTACTTTACATACAGTCTCACTACAATTTTCTTCATTCGGAATTATTGCTCTGAATTGTCCTAAAAAGAAGTTAAGCCCTATTTTAAAAATAATATAATTTTTATTTTTTTAAAAACTTAAAAGAAATAGTTTTTGGTAAAGTAGAACACATCAACAAATTTTAAAACCATTTATCGCCTTGCTTTGTTTTTTTTATCAATTAAGATAATTTGAAAGAAAGCGAGCGATGTGTGTAAAAATCCTTAAATTTTTTCTTTAAATCGGAATCACTTGTGTTTTAACTAAAACTTCCATTCTTAACTATGACAATTTTAATAATGAACTTAAAGATAAATTAATACAAATTTTTTTAATGATTTAGAAAAGTTTAAATAAATAACTTTAAAAGAATTTCTTGGTGTAACTGCCAAAAAAGAGTCTTAAAAATTTTCCTAAATTTAGGTTTTAAAAAAGCGAATTACTGATTTATTAAAATGTGATAGCAAAAGTTTACATTATTTTTAAAATTTTTATGCATACAAAAAATAAAAGCGTTGAAAATTTCTAATCTCCAAGGTGATCTATTTTGCGATTTTATAGCAACACCCCTAAGATAACGTGAATATTTTCTTCAAAGTATGAAATAAAACACTCCTATGCTACTTTGTAAAATTTTATGTCAATCCGACAAGACGTTTAGATATGGCTAAACTATATCCAAAAATTTTGATTCTGCCCCATTGTGCAATATCTGTCCTCCATCTCCAAACACTACCAGGATCATATTAAAATTGTGTCTATTTTATTTTGCTATTTAAGAAATGTCATAAAATTGTTAAGTGGGTATTTTTATAAAAATTTCAATTAAAATTTAAACGTACAAGTAAACTTAGCGGGAAAGAAAGCAAAGACAGACAGCATTTTTAAACACACTTTTGCACATTCATCGACCATTAGAAGAAATCCTTAATTTATGTTGGAGTTTTGCAACAAAAAGAAACTATTTCATGAATGAAACAAAAAACAAATAAAAAAAATAAAATAAAAATAAAAATAAAAAATAAAATAGAAAAATCCTACGACAAATGAAGGGCTGGACTTAAGCTTTAAAAAAAAAATGGGTAAATGTGTGTGTTTTTGCAAGGAATATAAGAATATCATTTAGTTTAATATGCGAAAATGTGCATCATCATGCACAGAAAAATACTAAATTGCATTCCTATCTCAAGCAGGACATTTATTATCAGCTTAAAGTTTTCATTATTCACATTCTTCCTGCTGGGAAATTAGTAAATTTCACATAATAAATTGTCTAGAATTTTCAAAATAATATAAAAAAAAAATTTTTTTTCAACAACTGCTATAATTTTTCACAATTAAATAAAATGAAGTTCGGATAAAAATATTTAAAATAATTTTTGATAATTATAATAACTTTTAAAGAAGGAAATTTTATCTTCAGCATTAGTAGGATATTATTTTTTAATTTTTTTAAACTTACCGCAGTTTCGTATTTATTTTACCTGCAGCACTTGCACAAGCATGCACTGTGAACACAAGAACTTTGTATCTACGCAGCTCGCTGAAATATAAATATAATAACGAAAAAAATTTTAAATTATGACAGTGGTATGAGAATATTTGTAATTGAATATTTTTAAATTTAGACAAGTTTTTGCCGACTGGTAAAAGGGGTGTTGAGGTGGAATTCTTGTTCGAAGAAGGAAGCGTTTATAAATAATTATTTAAAAAAAAAAATTTTTTTCATATAAATTTATAGAACATTTTTGATTTAAACAGGTAATTTTTAAATAAAGTACTTAATACTTACTTTCGTACCCACAAAAAACATTATTGATGTTAAAATGTTAATGCATCATTGGTTTTTGAATTGGTGATTAAATTGCTATCCTTTAAGTACGGGTACGAAATACGGCTCTTAAACTGCGGGCGACCAAAAATAAAATACAGGATGCCATAAGACCAAGCACAAAGATAACAGATGTAGAATTAAAAATAAAAGTTGTAAGCCGAAAAAGGTGAACGTAAATAGTAAAACCTTTTTGCTTTTAAAAGACGTTATGAAAATAGTAGTGTCTAGATCATCCTTTTTGCAGACAATGTCTGCAAGTACGATTGCTTATATGTTTTGATACTTTACAAGCTGACAATTATATTTTGATTAACTGGTTGGTAAAAATATTATTAAAGCTCTAGAACAAGTTTAGTTAATATTAAAAAATATTATTTATCTCTCAGTGAAATTAAGACTTTAAATTCGTCTTTAATTAAAAAGTTAAAAAAATGACAATCTGCTATTTTTAATTAATTAATTAAAAAGCTTAAATTCAGATTGTTTTTTGGCCTTGATTCCCTAATTTACAATAATTTAAATTCAACTGGTTGCAAAAAAGTGGAAAATTAAGTAGAAGTCTCTTTTCACTTAAAAAATTTCAACTCATTCTCTTTAAAATCACAACTCTTATGTTTAATTAAGTGATAAAAGGAATATTCCGTTTAGCAATGAAATAACTATTTATCAGTCTTAGTTTAATAATCTTACTACTTACCAAACATAGCTTTCGAAAAAATCATAAAAAGTGCAAGTCATTTTGCTATGAGTTCTTTTCCAAAAAGCACTAACTAATACAAAAGAATGTTAAGGATTAAACTATATTTTGAGTATGAGGAAAGTATAATAATTCCCAAGTACTTTATAACTCCCTTGATTTAAGTAATTATTTTGTTGGTTTAAAACAAAAAAAAAAGTTTCACATTAAGGGTTAATTTGTTTTAATGAAAAACTGTCAACAACTTAAACTGCAAATTCCACCACTGTGTGTTGTAAGTAATGACAGATGGGATCAAATACATACATTCGTAGACAAAATGATCTAAATTGTGAATAAGCTTGCAAGTGTAAATATGTATGAATTAAATCATTATGTTGTAGATACCATGTTGATGATGATACCAATGACGACGTTATAGATTTGGGTCATATTTGCAAATGTAATGGAAAATGATTGCAACGACAATGGCATACATCAACATATCAGCCTAAAGAAAACTTAAAAAGTGGAAAAAATATAATGAATATCGTATGTTTTGTAGACAAACAAACAAAGTATGTATGTAAATGTGTTAAAAAGGAAACTAACTGAAGAAAAACAAAATTAATAAAAAATCTTACATAAATGCACACAAATATGCTTAGCAAAAAACGACCAAAAAATGCAAGATATTGGTAACAGGGTAACACTGTAATCGGCCATACGAAAGGAAATGTCATATTCAAACACACACACAAGTAGTGTTATCAAAAACCCGACTTTTTTTAAAACCGGTTTTCCGGTTACCCGAACTTCAAAAAACCGGTTAATCGGTTAACCGCCTATTAATTACAAACTGTAAAACAGAATTCATTTTTAATAAAACAACAACAAAAATAACTTAAAAAATAGTATTTGTTACCCAAAATTTGTACTTTATGTAATATATGGTAAGAAAAACAACAAATAGTGACAAGAAAAAATTTCTGAGGACCGAATGTGAATTTTATTTTTTTTTTAGATAAAACACAATTTGAGTTTATATATTATACATTCTTTTAGAAAAACAGCTAATATATTTATGCATATTATTTTTTTCTTGTTTTCTACAAATTTCATTTACTATACACACAATAGTTGTGTTCAATAACTTTCCAGTAATTACTAGCAACGAGAGAGTAAAAAGAAATATTTTCAAAAATGCTCTCAAAAATATTTAAAAGTAAATGAACACTTTTATAGTCAAAACTTGCAGGCAAATGTATTTTGTTATTGTAAACTTATAAAAATTTTAAACTTAAATTTTTTTCAAAGCATAATGACAGAAAGAATGTTTGAATAATTTCTGATAGTAAAATTTTTACTAGCAGAAATTATCAGAAACATTTTTGTTTCTAAACATATTACGCTCTTTTTTGGCTCTCTAGCTGCTAATTTTTTGTGTACGTGAACACTTACTAGTAATAATTATCGAAAATTAGTGATAATTTTCTGTAAATGAACACACCTAATAATTCACAACGAATAACTGATAACAGTGCGGTAAACACAAAAATAAAATAAGGAAAATTGACAATTTCCACTGATACAAAAAACCGGTTAACCGGGGGGAGAAAACCGGTTTCTTAAAAACCGAAAATATAGCCCAAAACCGGTTTTTCGGTTAACCGGTTAACCGAAATTGACAACACTACACACAAGCCCCCTAATTGCAATAAGTAAACAAACAGACAAGTAAAATAAAAATGAACTGCATCAAGTGTTGAAGCAGTTTATTTCATTTCTCAAAAAAAAAAAAAATTTCAGCACACAAAAACACATAGATACATATGTCTCTTAAAAGAAACGTGCATCTTTTTACTTTAGAGGAGATCAACAGAGGAAAGTAAATACAAACACAAAACTGGAACGAAAACTCCAAAGAACACATCAAATCAACTGAGAAACCAACTGCCAATGCTAAACCACCTACACACACACACGCACACATTGTCAAGGAAAAAAAGATGTTTATGTGCTGTGTACTTGTAAGTTTATTTATTGGGTTACACAGAAAAAAATTGTAATATATGTTAAGTAATTTAATATATGTTAAGTAATTTAAAATAAAAATAGTTTTAATATTTATTAAATCTATTAGCAATTTTTTTATTGAGCCAGTTGTACTGGAATATACTTTTAAAGTTCTCCATAGCTTTTTATGATTTTCAAAAAGCAATATACGACGGCTGATAACAAAAATTTTTATTGTATTTATAATTTAAGTTGTAAGTGACAGTGCAACAATAAAATGTGTTTTATTAAAAATTTGGTTGTTAATATGCCAATTATACCTATATTGTCGTATTTTTTTCTGTGTAATGGTAAAAAAAGATATATTCAAAATTAAAAGAAATAAAAAAGTAAGAGAAAACAATCAGTTGCAATGCACTTTTCAAAGTTGTTGCATTTGCAAGTACTCTGCAATATTTTTTGGGTAGACAGATCGCTTCTTTTTTTAAATAATATGAAAAAAAACCCTTGTTGGTGTTCAATCATAAAATTTCAAATTTTTAAAACACCAAAGTATCAATTATCTATTTTTTCTAGTTTTTTGACCTTTTTAATGTTAATAAATAAGTCTATTTTTTTAAGCTTTAGGTCTATTTTTTTTTTTTTTTTATATTATAATCGTTATTCGAAAAGCCAAAAGCTAATTTTAAAACCAAAATAACAACTTTAATATTTAACTAAAATAACCTCCTGATGATGCCACACAACGGAGTGGCGAAATATTGAAAAATTTGCAAAAAAAAAAAAATAAAAATAGACCTAAAGCTTAAAAAAATAGACTTATTTATTAACACCAAAGTATCATAAAAACCGGAAACCCAAACTGAGTAGACAAGTGGGAACAAAACTCTTTATTTTTAAATCATTTACCCAGATAATTTGTACAAAAAGATTAACTTACGTTGCGCTAGTTTTACTTAAAATTCTTAATCATTTCTAAGGACTGTTGGCAGCACACTGAGCCTAAGCCGGAGGTGGCAGTACTGCTACTATTAAAAAGTTATATCCTAAAGTACCATATTCGCAGCACGTTGAACTAGTTTGGGGTAACCTTACAAAGAACTTTAATGCAGACGAAGATCAAAGATATGTAGATCTGTTGTACACTCAGAGGATCTTATATAATTTTCGTGATAAATTTTGGTCAAACTTATTGTTATCCAAGTGGCGTTACCTCTGTAGTTTCGCTATGTTGCTATATATAATTGACATAAACTAAATGCGTAATATGATACGGCAAAGTTGATGCCCATTTTCATTGGTCATCGGTAAAGTATATTGAGATAAGATTCGGAGGCTCTTTTCAATAGCCCTGTCGCTGTGTATAAAGTGGAAAAAGGCGGGTTTCATCTTGTCTGAGAATGCCCTGTTAAAAGTGTCAGCAGATATATATTTCTGGCTCGTTTTTTACCAGATGTTAGAAGAGTGACCGGAGAGATACCTTAGTAAGTTATCAAAATGCAAATTGAATAAGATAGTAAGATCTCTCTTTGTAGTATTGTTTGTAATAGAAAATACAGCTGTCGAGACGTATCTCCAAGAGTAATAAATCTTCTTTTGGTAGTCTACGACCAAAGCATACCAACGCTAAAACCAACACGTTGCAGTTGTGTCTGTTGTTAATACTTGTTTGTTAAAAGTATGTAGCTTTCTCGATGTTATATATGGATAATCCTTGTTTGATATTAAGGTGTAGGATTAATATCAAATACACAGGTGTGTCCATCCCAAAACAGTTAAGGGAAACTAAATGTCATGTTACATTTACATTTAACAGCAAATTAGCTTAAAAGTGGTGCTATACCATACAAGCTATATAATTGACTTAATTTCCCCTACCAGTTTCTTCGTATGTAGGATCAATCAGTTTTATTTCAAATACTTGCAGGCAAAAGTTGGGAGCTTTTAATACTTTTATGTATATTTAAAAGTTATTTTTTCTTTCAAATATCTTTAAAAGAGCACCATTTAGTTTCACAAGTGCGTTTAGGATAGAGGTGAGTGATTGCATAAGTGTTGTTTGATCAACTTGTGTGTAGGTTATGCTTAAAGCAAATAAATAAAATATATATATATAGATCTGAAATTGTTAAAAATTTTACGCAAAATTTATTGTTTTTTGACCTTTACACTTTTTTCGGTATGCGTGATAACGATAATTGGTTTATATTTTATATAGCTGACTCATCCTCTTTTTTTAGTGTTTCTTAAAACCATTTTCACTTCTTTGTTATACCCTTTTATCAAATATCTCACTTAGCGACATTAACAAACTGAATGCTAAACTTTATATACCAACTAAAAACTTTATTCAAAATAGAAAACAAAATTTATGCATGTCATCATGTCGACATCTTAGAAGGTAAAAAGGCTAAATGCTTCAGCGTTATGGATGGATGATCAATTTGGCTAGATGGCTGACTTGATGCCTGCCTGCTTTCTTATTTGTTTTATTCACTGACTGGCTGGTAAGAGTAAGGGTTATCTCAGGTTTGTTCAGTTTCTGAACATTTATTGTTGCAAAAGTATTTTTTTGTAATTTATTTTTTGCCGCATTTGCTATGAGAATCGTTCAAAATATCGTTAGGGCACGTTAGTGTTATGATAAAATAAATTGCAGTTACACATACAAGCACAACCTATTTACTTTCAAAACTACATACAACGTTGTGTAGCAAAAATGGAGCATCTGCATAACATGCATATGTGTACTTGCCCTAGTCCTGAGACACGTTTTGCTTTATGCTGCAGCACAAAAGGAAAAAAAATAGTTTAGACGGTAGTTTCTAACGAAGTAAATAATCAATTTGAATTTGAAATCCTTAAAGCATACCTTAGCAAATGAGGAAACCAGGATTAGGGCTAAAATAATAAGCGAAAAAGTTTATTTTTAAATGAACTAAAAGGAAATCTTACTAAAGATTGAATAAATATTATAAATATTTATAAAAATAATAATAAGTAAAAACTGATTATTGGCTATGTTTCGTAAGAAAGGAATATAAACCCAATGCCAATGCCAGTAGATAAATTTCTAAGTTAATATACCCAAAATTAAAGTTGATACTAATGTTAAAAAAATTAAATGAAAATAAAAAATTTTGGAAAAATTACCAACAAACTTTGTAATGACTACGGTCGTATTGGTAGTAGATGAAAAAAGGAAGGAACTAATTTTAATTTTATTTAAAAAATTTTAGGTTCTAACTATTGGAAAGCATAGACTAATATGCATTTTTACTCTAAAGGACTTTGGTAGGGTATCAAGGTACAGGTTTAACGTCCTTTTGAGATACTTTTCGGGCACAGATTGAATTTGTACTTGATATCTTTGGCCAGGGACGGGTTGTAAGAGACAATAAAGAAATATGTGAAAACTCACAATTTAATGAAAGCTTTTATACACAAAGTTTTAGGAATAGTTTAAACATGTCGGATATTAGGTTCCTTAAGCCTTTGCAAAATAATTTTAATTTAATAATTTTTGATTTTGTGAGATATAAAAAATATTTTCCATCTTCGTAATTTGAACGTTTTTTTTAACGTTGTATGAAATTAAAGTTTGCATAAAAATCTAAAAAGATTAGCATTGGAAAAATTTTGTTACATAAAATTCGAAAGAAAAATATTATCCACCACTGGATTTGTAATAAATTTAGGCAGGAGTTAATAAAGGCTTTTTGAAACACTAACAATTTAGGTCTTTATTCAGCAAAAAAAAATGTTGCAGCTTAAAGGTCCTTTTGTTTTCTACTTTAGTGTTTTTTCCAATTCAAAAAAAAAGAAAAAATGATTAATAGGCATTGATTCTCAGTACCAAGTGTATTCAAATTGACTATGAACCCTCTGATCTCGCAAAAAAAAATTTTTTTTAACATTTTTTTTTAAACATTTTTATTAAAACCACAATTTTAACCCAAAACAAAAATTAGTAAAAAAGACTCAAAAATGTGCTTTAAAGGGGCAATAAACTAATTATGTTATAATAAGGAAACTAAAACATTTCCTGGCACCAGCTTGTATATCAATTTCAAACATATTAAAATGAAAAGAATGTTAAAAACAACATTATATTCTCCCATAAGTGTGCAGACATACTATATATAAACTTCTATGCCTAAATAAGAAAACATGTTTTAATCGTTTGGCTGACCTTCTTTTGCTTCCTTACTTACAATTTTTATCAGAAAATATTACTTATAAATTTAACGGTTCACAACAACGACAACATAAACTAAGAAGCATGAAGAACGCAAAGCAAAATATAATAATAATAAACAAAAATAAATAACTAACACTAAGAATGTAAAAAATGTAACTGAATATGCGAACGTTAAGTGTTTCTAATTAATAAAGGCGATAACATATCAAACATATAGATACATATTTGAATGCTTACACTCACTTGACATATAAATATATAAAGAAAGTTTATATCATGAATTTTATTCATGAAATGTCATACTAAAGGTATAATCACGTACACATTTGATCACGCGAGCTTCTATGTTAAAGCAGAAAGAAAATAAACAAAAAAGTAACGACATGTTGCTTAAGGGAAATATAGGGAAACATTTGAAATTATTTTTTTTTTCTTTTAAACGACAAGTTTTAGTAATTTAAAAAAATTCGTGAAGTATCAAGAACTTGTGTATAAATACTGAGCGTATGAGCACTGGGAATTTTTGAAATTAATTAATCATACGTCATGATGATTTATCAACAAAGTAACAAGTAATGTAAACGTTAAGGCCGGTACTCAGTACTGCCTGAATTTTAGATTGTCATAAGAAGTATAGCGCACGAACAATTTTTATGGAAAATTTAATAATTAAAAAAATTTTAAGTGCGTAATTAAAAAAACTGAAATAAAGCAATATTCAATTGTAAGAAAAACTCTAATTAATTCCTTTTGTTAACTTTTCAATAATTGCTGAATTAACAACTTTGCAGTCCAAATAAATTTTGTTTTTAATTTTATTTTTTTCATTTATAATTCATATTTTAGATTTATCTACATTAAATTCATTTGGAGATATTAACTTTTAAAATGATTTTTTAATAAGATTGCTTTAATAGAGAAAAACTTGCTGTTTAATTCATATAAATTTAAAACTATTTGAAACGATTTAAAATATTTCTATAAAGTTTTGCCATTGAATTTAGACTTGACCTAATAACATGCCTAGATGCCTATAAATATTGATTGCACTTATCTAACTTTATGGATTTCCTTACATATTAAAAAGCATACTTTTGTTTGAATTTATATTAAAAAAAAGTTTAATGAATTTATATTCAACTTAAATTCACTCAGGTAGATATAAAAATATTTCAATACGTAAAATCTATTAATTTGTGTTCTCCAATACATATCTAAAGCATACATTTTCTCATTTCTGTGCTTATTGTTCTTGATGTAATTTTCATGGAATT
>OY757187.1:123339721-123416404 GCA_963583895.1 Melanophora roralis
AGGTAAAATGGGATATTTATTTGTCTTTACAGGATTTATAACATAAAACTCCTTAAATAAGCTGTTGCTTACTTGCTCGAATATATTAAGTTGACATAAATAAGTAGGCAAACAATTAGGAGTTACTTTAAAACAAAAGAAATATTTGACTGATTACTTATAAAATAAAAAAGAAAGCCGGGTTAGCCTGATTTCTGTTAACCTGAAAAATGTATTGGTTAGTGGTTTCATGGATAACTTTAAAAGTGATTTCAAGCAGTTTCACTATTAAAACTTTATACAGATTTTTCCCTATCATAAGCTTTTTGTAATATAAAAACCTCTTAGCAGCTATCTGTTGTTTTACGATTTTTTATACGGGGTTATATGCGTTTGGCAAATTTTTCCTATTTTGTGAGTTTGCCTTGAAAAGAGTCCAATAGGATTAAGCATATGACTGCTTCCAGTACGTCAAACTCGAGTAGTCAAGAATGCAGAGATATAAAAAGAAAATTGCACATGGGCTTTGTGTGTTAAATTTATACACAAATACGCACACCCCAAAGCAAATGCATTAAAATATACACTCCACACACACACACACACATATATACAAATGCTTTTCTAGCTTAAAAATGGTTCTGTGCTTTAAATTGAAGTTAAAACGTTTTCAACGTTTAAATTTTTTCTCTAAAGCGATTTGTACGCAAAATAAATATCAACAATTCTCATCTAATTTTTTTTTGTGATATTTTTTTTCAAAAAAAGTGGAGACAATAAAACAAACAAATTTATTTGAGCTTTTTTCCAAGAACCCATTAAAACCATAGAAATCTTCATTGTTTTATTTTAATGTCGCTTTCCTCTTTTGTTTTTATTTTTTTTCATTTTGTCTTGTTTGTTTGTATGTTTTGTGCGGTAGTCATAGTTTTTCCCTAAAACTTAATTAGACAAACCAGCCACCAGTCTGTCAATATGTTATTTAAGTATTCCAACTCACACTTACAACTAGTTTCAAACTCTCTAACCAACCGTTTAGACATTAAATGTTTACACAGACACTAAGTTATATGTACTCTTTACCAGCCAGCAGACATTTGTTAAAAATAGAAGGGACAATAGCGGCAACAGCCTTGTCGCAGCCGAAATTCTTACTAAACAATACAACAACTAAAACAGCTGTCCTGCAGACATTTTAACTATTATCTTCGGGCATTAAGTTGTCTCAAATGAATTATTATTTTGTGCGGTTAATTGATAATGTCAAATTAGCGTCCTCTTCTTTTTTCTTCCTTTGTTTTTCCTTTAAAGTCTATTTTGTTGTTGCCTTTAAGGCTTTTATATTGTCTCTTCATATTTTCTTTTTCAAATCAATTCTTTGTTTTAAAAACTTATGGCTTGATAAAACAAAAAGCCCTTTAATGGCTTAAAAGCGAATAAAAAAGATATTTCATAACTTTTGTATTTTGTTCTTTTGTTTGCCTATCACATAACTTCTTCTTTCTTCTTTCTTTTTGTTTTGCATAATGAAATATACACATTGATCTTAATCATAGACAAAGTTTACTTGTGCATATTTCTTTGGCAAATTTTTTGTTATAAAGCCTAGAGTTTTTCTTAAACATATTTTTTTTTCTAGTCGTTGTAGGCATTGGGTTCCCTAAAATATAAGAGTTTTAGCCAGTTTGAACTGTTATCGCGTCAACTGTATGCCTTATGTTTTCATTTAATATCGTAAAATGTAAATTATTTTAAAAATTATCTAGAGTTTTTTTGAGCATAAAATGTTAATTTTAAACTTGGAATTGCTTAGGTTTTTTTTTTTAATTTTAATAAAGTTTTGTAAAATTTAAATTTCAAGTTCTTTAATGGAGGCTGATAAATCAAAAAAAAAAGGAATTTATTTTAATTTTTGAGGAATTTTTTTATTTTTTTTTTTTCATATATTTTATTATTGAATCTTCGCTTAAGCGAACTAACAATAAGTATTCAAATCTTAAAACTAAGTTATTAATACTAGTCCAGTCAGTACCAGACTAAAATTTAAGTTCTCATATTAGTTATCAAGCTTCATATAAGCGCAATAGTATCCCTCCTTTTCAGGCGGGTGCGCCCACTATGTTGCAGGATGTTTCGGGCGAGCGGATTTGGGTGTGTTTCCAACTTATTTAAATACTTGTCCACATAGTTTAGGATTTCGCTTTTTACTAGTGGAACTTCTAGATCCTTGTGGATGTTGCTGTTTTTGACATACCACGGAGCACCAGTTATCATTCTCAGAATTTTGTTTTGACGACGTTGTATTTTTTCTATGTTAGAGGTGGAAGCAGTGCCCCATAATTGTATACCGTAGCACCAAATTGGTTTTAAAATAGAGTTGTAGAGTAGAATTTTACAATCCAGACGTAGCACAGAGTTTCTATCAATTAGCCAGTGGATTTGAGCAGCTTTAAGTTTCATTTGAGTCAGCTTCGCATCAATGTAAGGCTTCTATGTGAGGCGGCGATCTAGGTGAACACCAAGATATTTTGTCTCGGTTCGTTAAGGCACCATATGGTTGTTAATAGTGATTGGAGAGCACGTTTCTTTGCGTAAAGTAAAAGTTACGTGGGTACATTTTTGTTCATTTATTTTTATTCCCCATAACTTTGCCCATTTTTCAACTTGAGCTACGTGTTGCTGCAATTGGTTCGAAGCCTCTTTAGGGCCTTTATGAATACTAAGGAAAGCAGTATCATCAGCAAATGTCGACGTGTGTGTAAAACTATTGGTTGGCATATCTGCTATGTAAAGTAAGTACAGAACTGGACCTAGTATACTCCCTTGAGGTACACCAGCCCCTATTGGTTGAGAAGAACTTATTTGGTTTCCCTCTTTGATCATAAATTGTCGACCGGTTATGTATTTTTCTAACAGGTTGAAAATATTAGCTGGGAGGTTTAGCTTTAGTTTGTTTAACAGACCTTCGTGCCATACTTTATCGAAAGCTTGAGAGACATCAATAAAAAGCCCGGAGCAGTACTTCTTTTCCTCAAAGGTTTTTCTAATAACCTGCACCAGTCTGTGAGTTTGTTCGATTGTGCTATGTTGACTTCTTAAGCCAAATTGGTGATCTGGAATGCAGTTGTTTTCATTCAGGATCGGAGTCAGCTTGTTCTTAAGCAATTTTTCGAACAATTTTGACATTGTGGGTAACAAACTTATAGGCCTATAAGACTCTACCTTTGAAGGATCTTTGCCAGGCTTAGGAATCATCTTTACTAAGGCAATTTTCCATATAGGCGGGAAATGTTCAAGCCGTATTATGGCATTAAAAATAAAAAGAATTATTCTTTTTGCTGTAAAAGGTAGCTCAATGAGCATTTTGTTACTTATTAAATCAACGCCAGGAGCTTTTTTACCATTTAGGTTAGAAATAGCCTCTACAACATCTGTAAATCGAAAACGTATTTCTAAAGGACGTCTAGCAACAACAGGCGGTAATTCCCTCACGTCTGTGCAAGTATTGGGAGTGAACACGTTTTTGAAATGATTTGCGAATAGATCACATTTTTCTTAACTTAATAAAAGTGGGTCTTTGTACTGCACAGAAGGACATACTCTTGTAGCTCATGGCGAAAATGTTTAATTTTTTGAATTCCTTAAATATTAAAAGTTGTTATAGAACAAATCTGCAAATACTAACAGATCCTAATATTTCCTTCGTTATTACCCATATTTTCTTTTTTGCATTTTTTATTGTTTTATGGCTTTCAATTTAACTTTTTTAGAGTAAAAGTTTTTTGAAAATACTAATCGAAAAATTTAAAAAAACTGTCGGTTTTATAAAATTGCCCCTAAATATAATTTTTTTTGTATAGAGTTTAGTATATAGGGGAAATGGAAAAATCTTAAAATTTTGTTTTCCAATTTGTGAAATCAAATCTGATTTCTGGGAGTTGGACTTATGCAGATCCTTGGGTAGTTTAAAACTGATTATTTAGGACTCTAGTTAATATCAAATTGCGTAAAGTGTTTCAAATGCCTTAAATTTTTTAATATAATATAATATTTAATTAAGTGTTTTTTTATTCAATTAAAAGCATATATCAAGAAATTTTTTGCACAAGGTCCTTGAGTTTATAAAAAGAAATATTCAGATTCAAATATAAAATTTAATTTTTTTACACTTTAAAGTTAATTTTCAGTTTTAAATGAAATTTTAGAAGAAGTTGGGTTTGGTCTAAATTTTTAATGTTTTCCTCAATAAAGATTGTGCACAGTGGGAATAAAGTATATTATTTTGGATAAAACGTCTTTATATTTGCATAGAAAAATAATTTGAGTCTTTGGAGTACCTTTTACTCGTCTTGTGAGGCTTTGAGGCAGTTTAAATTTTAGAGCAAACTTTTTTATAGTTAAAGCAAAAAAAGTCCAGAGCATATAACAGAAGCACTTAGATTTAATTTAGAACTTGGATTTAAACTTTGAAGTTCCTTTTAGTCAATTACTATTTGTTTTGTGTTAAAAAGGGGTGTTATGATAGAGATTATGTAAAAACTTTTTTATAATATTGCAACGATATGCAACGCTTATGCCTTAGTTTTATGATGTTTTATGAAATTTTGGTTAATATTTTTTTATATATTATAACAAAAATAATTTTAAGACTTTACCGAGTTGCGGAAAACAAATGCTTAGCAAAAAGCAACAAATAAAAATCGTATCTCCTGACTGGCCAGTCTTTTCGCTCCTGCGGCTGGTACCTAATAATGGCCTATTAGTACCCTCTACCTGAGTCCAGAGTCGCTCTTTTGCAAAACTAGTAAGCATCTTATCGCTTCGAAAGATCCCCAAATATCTCTGAAGACTCTACACGAAGTGGTATTTACCCATACTTCTATGGCCTTGAGCTTTGCATAGACAAGTTTTCGTTTATACCTCAGTGTACTTCGAATTCGGAGAATTTTTCCCAAGGCAGAGAGTTTATCAACATATTTCTTTTAAGCGTGTTTGATAAAGAAGCATGTGACGTGTGGAGATAGCCTTGAACGTCGGCTGACAGCCAATAAACACATTTACCTGAGAATTTAAAATCTGGAAGGACAGAGCGAAATTGGTGGCCATATTGGCTACAGAATCTCTGCATAGAAGAGACTGCATCCACTAAAAAGTTTTTAGAGCTTACTGTTGCCCAAATTTCGACAGAGGTCTAAAGTTTTGACTCATCCTTTCATTTTATATTCTTCTCTAAAAAAATTATAGGCTTTGTGGTCTCGACTATAAAGGTTACTACAGTATTTCGTGTCTCTAATATTTCTGCGTCGTGCATATGCCATCTGCGCAAATTTTTTTGGTTGTTGTTTTGAGGTAATAGAATGTGTAATTATTATATGGAATATGAAGAGTTGCCCTCACAGGAAAATTGCAGGTTTGATTCTAATCATTTTGACAAAAAAAAAATTTTTGGAAAATTAAAATATTTTGTAGAATTTTTATCAGTAAATTTGTTATGTATAGAGAATGAATGCTTTAGAAAAACTCTGACTCAATCTTCGTCACGTCTGTTCAGTTGGATAGCTGCCCATGTTTTTTATGGTTTGGTGGCAATATTAAAAATATTTTAATAATTTTTTAATGTAGAAACAAATTTAAAGACACTGAAGATTATTGACTTATTTTCTTTAAGCTGATAATTACTCTGTTTCGGGATGATTTTGCTTGTGTTTAAAATTTAAAGGCAAAAAACGGACTGTTTTCAGGATTCGTTTATGGTTTATTTGGGGCCTAAATATTATTTTGAACTTCTTTGTCTAAATAAATTTTACATTTTTAAAAAGAAATAAATTTAAAAACGTACGAAAGTTTTTAAGCCAAAGATACCTTAATTAATTTCTCGGTGATCGGTCCTTACTCAACATTTATAAAAAATAAAAATTCAAGTTATTTCGATCTGTTTTAAATTAAATGCTATGCTATCCTGAATTAAATGTAAAAAATCTTGTGCTTATAAGGTTAGCTCAACATATTTTACAAGAAAAAAATAAAAAAAAAAAATAAAAAATATTTCCAGCGTTGTTTTTATTAGTTATTTTTATTAATATATATTCCTAAAAACGCAATACAAAATAAAAACAAAAATACAATTTAAAAAATGTCTGCGAATTCCTTACAAAAAACGCTTTAGAAAAATAATAAAAGATTTCCGAAGAATTTTAATTTTATTGCAATAATTCTTAAGCCAACTATGGTATTTATTTTTAAGACACAAAATTTGTTTTGTTTTTTACAATTTGTTTTCAAACTTGAAATTTTTATTGTGAATTTTATTAAAACGTAAAAGAAATTGCCTAAAAACGAAAATACATCATAAAACTTTAATAGATTTAACATTAATGTTAACTATTTCATAAATGAAAAGAAGACAGTTGGCATAAATATTCCATAAATCGTAATAATTCAATGAAACAAAAATTTGTTATAAGTTTTCTAGCAATTGAAAATCTATTGTGAGATTTATTTTTATTTATTAAAGTTTATGTGAATATGAAAGTGAATATCACTTTAGTTTTACATTTTTTATTATTTTTTTTAGAATTTTATTCTTATTTTTCAATTGCCGTTTTGCTTATTATTTTATTTATTAACTTGAAAGTTTTTATTTTTTGCTTTTTATTTCATTTAAAAATCTATTTTCCCCACATTTTGCTTGGGCTGTTAACTTTATCATTTCCATTAGCGGCGGAAATGGAAATATTCTCATTTATAGCTTGATGTGTTTGTTGTTGTTGCTGCTGCTTTGAATTTGTTATCATTACCGAGTGCTTATAAGTAAAACTGTGTTAACAACAACAAGAGCGTATATTTGCTTTCATTTCCATTTACTCTTAGATAGTTGCTGTTAAGGTTTTTGCACACCAACCTAAAATACCCTTTCATTACCTTAGCCTAGGGCTACTCGTTTCTTTTATCATTATTTTTTTTTATTTCTTTAGTCGGTTGAATTCAATTTCAATTTATTTAAATTATATTCAGTGTCATCTTTTACATACTTACCAGCTCTTTTGCTGAAAGTGGGATGCTGTGATGTGCCAGGGCTTTATAAAATAATTTCATTTTTTTTTTCTTTTAACTTTCCTTATCGTAAAATTGTTGTGTCACAGCATTGAAGCTAGAAATTGTTCATACGCGTCATAAATTTTAAGATTTCTAGTAAGAAAAAGTTAAACAAAATACTATTAAATTGCTGCAAAATATAAAGCTTATAGTTGATAGTAAGGAAAGAAGCAGTCGGAAGCAGGACAAAAGGCAATTTCAAGGCAACTAAACCAGAGTCCTATTTCTTACAGTTAAATTGTTATTTATCATTATTTATACTTATATTTCAATTTTTTCTTTAGCTTTTAAGTATTTTTTTATCATGTTATTTATGTGTGTGTGTGTATGTGTATTGATTTCTTTGCAAAAAACATTAAAATATTGTGATTGTCAGTGATTGTAGCTCGATGGGAATTGACATCGTTTTTTTGTGCTTCTTCGCTTTACTTTGTTTTTGAAGGGAGTAGAGGGTGTTTGAATGTTTAAAAGATAAAATTTATACATAAAATATATAAAATGCTTACTGTTGTAACATAAAGTTTTAAAAGTTGATATTTCGTTATTTGAAAACCATAATTATTTGCTGAAGCATAAAATAGTTAAAATCAAAGAGCAGCAAAAAGAAATGAGTTTAAGTATCAATGAAAAATGATTGATGCTAACAAACCCCTTAAGTTTAAATGTTAAAGATGTTAAGGATTCTTTATTCATAAAGTATAGGGATAGCTTGGTTTTTATATTAAAAAAAATCTATGTTAATTACTAAATCCAATTAATGCTGATTATAATTATTGTTTTTAAAATATATAATTTTAAAATTATATTGAAAACTTTGTTCCTCAATTGCAAAACTAAATTTTAATTAGTTGAGATGTTTTAAAAAAAAAAAAAATTTTTAGACTTAAGATTTGAAAGGCATTCATCCAGCGTTGTTGGTTGCATAGATGTTCTAAGCTATGACCAAAAATTTACCTTCAGCCCGCAGGAAGACAACACGATGAGATAGATTTTTCTTATTATACGAAATTATCACAACTTCTACTATTGAGAAATTTTCCCCATTCCAATGATATCAGCGGACATAAGCAACAAATATCGGATAAGCAATCTATTGAACCATATTTGAACCATTTAAATTTGAACCATTATTTTGAATCTGGCAATACCTATGTCACTATTTTCTACCTAGGATTCAATATAGTATCTGCGCTGAACGAAACTAATTTTGTTACGCTTTAACAACTTTTGGATTACTTGAAATTTTATTTACAAACAAAGGCAATTGGTCAGGTGCCCCGGTAGGTCAGTGGTTAGCGCACGAGTCTACCGCAAAGGGACCAAGTTAACCGGACCCAAGGGAGCTGTTTCCTTTCCTCCAACGGCAGCCTATTCTACCTGACCTAACCTAAAACAATTGGTCGGAAATTGCACGAAAATTTTAAAATTTTTGTAGGGGATGAAATGCTTTCTTTTAAGTTGGTTTATTAAGAACGAATGTAAACCTCTGAAGGTTTTTTTGTTTAAAAATGTTAGTGCTAATATGTTTCAGTACTTGAAGCAATAAAAATATTCAAAATATTCATGTATCGCATTAGTAACAAGACTACCATTTGGCATTAAGTTTTTTCTTTGATTTGCTCAATTTTAATATAGTGAAAACCTTAAATGTTTATTGATAAATGATTATTTACCAGTGAATTACCCAGGCCACCAAATCTCTAAATATGTGCGCTTTTCTCTAAAAAAAATGGTATCCAATAAGTTTTGAAGCAACCACTTGGGTCTATTGCATTGGCATACGTGCAGGACTACTATTACAATAGTAGGAAATGTTTGGGCTTGGAATAATTTATGGTCAAGAACTAATACTGGGGGGATTTTGAACTACTAAAACACTGGTGATTTTAACTCCATCTCCGACAAGGATAGTAGATCAGTTTGCATTTTGCTTTGTTTCCTGAATTATATTTTTTTTTAAGTCAACTTACTCAAATACCTACTGCTTAATATAAATTACACATCCGCAGACTTTATTCAATGACATTAGGATAAAATTCAATAGAAGCACAAAAAAAACTAAAAATCATTCGATTAATCAAAATGGTGATGAAATTTGATATTTATATTGACAGTTTGTTCTTTAATAATAAACACAACTGAAAGCAAGAAAAACTAACAACTGAAGTAGAAGAGGGTACAGCATAAATGTTTTTGCTAATTGAAATTGCCTTATAATGAATAATAAATGAAAAACTCATAAAAAATGTCGTTAAAACAATATTAAAATAATGACTTCATATACAATTTTGTTTGTAAAATGTCAAAAAATAATTAAGATGACTTATTACAGGAAATTTTTTAAAAGCGAAATGGAACAGTGCTTCCATATGCTTTAATATCATTTTATTAAAACAACACTTTTTAAAGTATTAGTAAAATTAAGAATTTTGAAAAATAATAAATTTAATATACACAATCAATCTAATTTGATATGATTACTTTTTTTGTAATTTAATTAAATTAAAAAAATTATCTTTATAAGTAGAGACTAAGGTCTTCAATACTTTGCCAACAACATAAAAAGCTTTTAAAATATTTATTCAATTTATGTTCTTGTCAATTCTAACTCTTTTTGATTTACTCAACATATGTTAAAAAATATTAAAATATTGCTGCAAAAATTTTGGCTAAATGCTTTTACTAGCGCTCCTAATTTTATAATTATTTTGTAAGAAAAAAAAAACCAACAAAATATAAATTAAATTGCAAAATATATGTTAAAAGGTTGTACACTTTCGTTATTCTGATTACACTTGTGGCAAGTCTATGCTTGTGCATTAAGTCAATTAAAGTTAACCTCATGCAAAGGACATTGTCCTACATTTGCTAGCCGCTGCTAATCAAATTTTAAAATGTTCATGATTGAATGCATGCGCGGTCATTAAAATCGTATAATGTTAGTTTTGTAGTATGTGCTTAACAAAAACCACTTGAGCTACAACTAACTTAAGCGAAGTGGAATGAAATTTTAATGCTACAATCTTTAGCAAGTCTCTGTGGGTCGTTTTAATTGGGTTTGGTCAGCCGATGTGTTGTTTGCTTGGCGCGCTTAAAAAACAACAGGAATAAAAACTTTTGTGGCATTTGTTTCAAGTTTTATAAATTTCGCTAAATTGAAATGACTTTAGAGCACGCACAGCAATAGAGTTTTAAGTTGTTTTTTACGCTAGTCCAGCATTGTTAGAGACCAACAACCTGTTTACACTTGTTTGAGGTTTTTTAAGAAACAGAGCTAATCAATGTTTTTTCAAAAACAAACAACAATTTTATTTTAAAATCTTGATATAAAGTTTTAAAAGTGTTGCTTATTTTATTTTACTTTATTTTATTTTATTTTATTTTATTTTATTTTATTTTTTTTTATTATATTTTATTTTATTTTATTTCATTTTATTTTATTTCATTTTATTTTATTTTATTTTATTTTATTTTATTTTATTTTATTTTATTTTATTTTATTTTATTTTATTTTATTTTATTTTATTTTATTTTATTTTATTTTATTTTATTTTATTTTATTTTATTTTATTTTATTTTATTTTATTTTATTTTATTTTATTTTATTTTATTTTATTTTATTTTATTTTATTTTATTTTATTTTATTTTATTTTATTTTATTTTATTTTATTTTATTTTATTTTATTTTATTTTATTTTATTTTATTTTATTTTATTTTATTTTATTTTATTTTATTTTATTTTATTTTATTTTATTTTATTTTATTTTATTTTATTTTATTTTATTTTATTTTATTTTATTTTATTTTATTTTATTTTATTTTATTTTATTTTATTTTATTTTATTTTATTTTATTTTATTTTATTTTATTTTATTTTATTTTATTTTATTTTATTTTATTTTATTTTATTTTATTTTATTTTATTTTATTTTATTTTATTTTATTTTATTTTATTTTATTTTATTTTATTTTATTTTATTTTATTTTATTTTATTTTATTTTATTTTATTTTATTTTATTTTATTTTATTTTATTTTATTTTATTTTATTTTATTTTATTTTATTTTATTTTATTTTATTTTATTTTATTTTATTTTATTTTATTTTATTTTATTTTATTTTATTTTATTTTATTTTATTTTATTTTATTTTATTTTATTTTATTTTATTTTATTTTATTTTATTTTATTTTATTTTATTTTATTTTATTTTATTTTATTTTATTTTATTTTATTTTATTTTATTTTATTTTATTTTATTTTATTTTATTTTATTTTATTTTATTTTATTTTATTTTATTTTATTTTATTTTATTTTATTTTATTTTATTTTATTTTATTTTATTTTATTTTATTTTATTTTATTTTATTTTATTTTATTTTATTTTATTTTATTTATTTTATTTTATTTTATTTTATTTTATTTTATTTTATTTTATTTTATTTTATTTTATTTTATTTTATTTTATTTTATTTTATTTTATTTTATTTTATTTTATTTTATTTTATTTTATTTTATTTTATTTTATTTTATTTTATTTTATTTTATTTTATTTTATTTTATTTTATTTTATTTTATTTTATTTTATTTTATTTTATTTTATTTTATTTTATTTTATTTTATTTTATTTTATTTTATTTTATTTTATTTTATTTTATTTTATTTTATTTTATTTTATTTTATTTTATTTTATTTTATTTTATTTTATTTTATTTTATTTTATTTTATTTTATTTTATTTTATTTTATTTTATTTTATTTTATTTTATTTTATTTTATTTTATTTTATTTTATTTTATTTTATTTTATTTTATTTTATTTTTTTTTTATTTTATTTTATTTTATTTTATTTTATTTTATTTTATTTTATTTTATTTTATTTTATTTTATTTTATTTTATTTTATTTTATTTTATTTTATTTTATTTTATTTTATTTTATTTTATTTTATTTTATTCTTTTTACAAAATTGTAAAATTCTTCTCAACAAAGGCTTTGTATATATTTTTGAGCACTGTTTTTGGTGTATTTATGAGAGGAAAATTTTTAGTTTATTTTTAAATTAACAATAACTTGCTTTAATTGCCAATTTAATTATGGTTAAAGGCCCTTAAGATTTCTCATGTCTATTAAATGTTTTTAATAGCAAAAAGTCTTACACCCTTCTCTTTCTACAGCAGAGTTGTAATAAAAAAATAACTAAAAGTCATCGTACGAAAATCAAAGCCCCGCAATTAAAACGACTGTTACAAATGGGGAGCGGCCGACACTTATTAATAATGGTAGACCATAACTATTAAATTTAATGGTTTTTATGAAGAAAAAAAACGAACAAGAGAGAGAGGGAGAGAGAGAGATAGAATAAATAAATAAAAATCTAATTAAACAAAATTGTTCATACAACCGTTAAAAATTAATTGTTTATAACTTAAAACACGTTGCTGTTTTAAAGGTTTCATTTATTTTGATTTTTACTTCTGATAAAAGATTTTCTCATACATAATTGTATTTGTTGTACCTTAGTCATTTTTCCAAAGACTACTACGTACTGAGTTAGAATTTAATCTTTTTTTTATTTACAGTTTGCCAAGGTTTGTAACAGGAACGCCCAACAATTATTACGCAAACTATCCAAGCGAACGAACGGAAACACTGTTGCCATTTTCTCTGTTAAAACTACATTTATTGGACATGCAATATTCAAATTAAACTTAAGTTTTTCTTTTGCGTTTAAGACTTTCTTTTTCTTTTTGTTTTTTTTGCTGCAGTTTTTTCGTGCTGGCATGCCAATGTGTTACTTGGTTTTTCAAAGTAACTGTCAGCTTAACGGTGGTGGCAGTTCTATGTCTATGCAAATACATGCGGTTTCTTAAAGAAATCGTAAAAAATTCGAAGAAAAACCTTTAGTTTTCTTCTAAACATAAGGAAGACGGAATTGTTTTTAGTGTCATATACTTTAAGTCAAGTATATATGTCTGTAAGTGCATGTATTGTTATACTAATGTTAGTAAGTTCTAATGTGTATTAGCTTTTTGTTAAAGGAGTTCTTTTAATTTTTTTTAGTTTTATATTATTAAACATTTAATATGTGCAAATAAAAGAAAAGAAATTTAAGTAAAACAGGAATTAAAAAAATCTTTATTTTTTTGTAATTAAGAGAAATTTTTATGCATTTCAAATTTCACAGGACAATCATATTAATTAAGTTTCTCTGAAGAGCCATTTCAGAATGCAAACTTCAGTCGGGTGCAGAAGACTTAAAAAGCAACATTTGTTGAAGTCTGCATAAGCAAGATCCAAATGTATTTTAACCACTTTATACCAACGATTGTTAGTTTTTTGGCGGGACAGTAATTGTTTGCTTATAAGCAAACCTTTTCTGATCTTAGTAGCGTATTCTCAAAATGGCCAGTTCACATGAAAACTAAAACGAGTTCTAAAAAGCATTTTCTTTTCTTTCAGGTTAGTTTTTAACTCAAAATTGGCATGTGGAGGGAAGTCTGCAACATAGTTTTGAACCCACTGCTCATTTACTAAATAAGGGTGGCTCTACAAATAGTTGTTGATCTTGTCTGGTTGAAAAATATTTTTAAATTAATTCACTTTCCTGCATTTAAAGTACTAAATACGTAAAATATAACACAATCTCTCAATATTTTTTTTCCTTAATATTTTTGGCTACAAATTACCCGAAATTGCCTTTACAAAATATGCTTTTTCAGGACTAACCACAATTTTTCGTTTTTGGTCGTGAACTTAAAACTCTAAAGAATATTTAAGGCTTAAGGAATTCATGACCCAAAAAATATCTATCATATTAAGGCTATCAAATACAATGTGTTTATTAGGCAGCTATTGTTGTTCAAAAAATTAGAATCACAAAAACAATAGAAATAATAACAGTTTTAATTTGATGTGATGTCATGTCAACAACTGTCAAGAATGTAATAAAAAGTTGAAAAGTGCTCATTATATCGCTATTAAACCAAAAATATCAACAAATAAAAAAAGAAAATCTAAATTTCATTGTTTGTTTATTTGGAAAGTAAATTCCGTAAAAACTTCCGCATGAAAATATGAAAGACATAATTATTTAGACCTGCCACTTGTATTTCTAAAATTTTATTTGTAAATATTTGATGCCTTTTTCTGCTAGAAATGTTGGACATAAACAGTTAGTAATCGCATGCGGTTTTAAGTTAATAAAAAAAATCAAAAGATTGTTTGACTTTCCTTAAGTAAACATATATCATGCAACTGAGTGACATTAAAGCTTACTTTAATTAAAGAAATTTTTTTGGTTTGGTTTACTTTAGACGTTAATACAGGGTGGCTTGTGAACCAGAAGAAAAACTTTTTGAAATGATGTCATGCATGTGCCATTGACGGTGGAGACCATTTGAAGTCAATTATTTTAAAATTTTTATTACAAGGTGTCAGGTTGCAAATTTATATTTTTAAATATAAGAATTTCAAAAAGTATTAAAAGGGGCCGAGAGAGGATCGCGGCGTTGGAATTATAGATTGTGTGGATTTGTCAGTCACGATGTCGCAGTATTTGAGTGAGCATCGCGAATTTGCTGTAGAGACATTTTGAAATGTAATTACTCTTACGTAATTGCTTGTCGACAATTCTGTTCAAAGTTCGGTGTTTGGCGAATACATGATGGACCGAGTGTAAATGTAATTCATTAGTGGGTGTAGAGATTCTGCGCAACTGTTTCGACTATGAATGTCCCATGGTCAAGGCCCTGTCGTTTTTCAAGGACTCCAAAAACATTAAACTGGTTGAAAAAATTTTGCCTGAAAATCCGCGACTTTTAATTCTAAAAAAGGCAGCCTAACTGGGACTTTTAAAAGCGATTCTTCATTAAATTTTTAAAAAAAGGATCTGAAGTTTCATCCTTTTAAAATTCAAGTCGTCCAAGAACTGAAAAAGGGACTTTTATTTATGCAAAAATTTCTGTGAAGTGATGCTGAAGCGTTTTTGCATTGTAAAAAACCCATTTTTTGGAGCAACGAGGCTCATTTTTACTTAAACAGCCATCTAAACAAGCAAAGCTGCCGCCACTGGTCTCCAAAAACCCACAACCCTCGATTGAAATATTGAAACCATTGCATTGCCCCAATGTAACTGTTTAGTTTGCCTTATCCACGCATGAGATAATTGAACCAATTTTTTCGAAAACTCTTGGGGCCAGACGACGAGTATCAGCAGCGGAAATTATCGAGGTATGATAACGGAATTAATTTTGCCAAACCTGCGAGCTCATACATCATACTCTTCACATAGCCAGAGCTTCGATGAATTTGCTTCGGGAGAGTTGGCCCCATGGCCACCAAAGTCGCACGATCTAACTCCCTTGATTATTTTTATGGGGCTTCCTCTAAGAGAGGGCTTATAATGACAACCCCTAATATGTTGTGGATTTTAAGGCAAATATTCATCGAGAAATCAGCAGCGTGTGGCATATTTACTAGATCTAAATGATTTTTTACCACTTTTACTAAAAATCAATGGTTTTGTTTGGTAGGACAGCGATGGCTTGCTTATAAGCAAACATTTTCTGCTCTTAATAGCGTATTCCCAAAATGGCCAGCGCACCACCACCAGTCACCGAGGGGGAGACCATTTGAATTCAATTATTTTCAAATTTTTAATACAAATGCTCTAATTCAAATGGCCTCCACCCTTGGTGTCACATGTGCGAGATCTAATCAAAAAGTATTTTTTTTTGATGGCAGCTTTTATCAGTCACCCTGTATATATATAAATATCAATCAATTGTATTAAGGTTTTTATTTATTATGTATTTTGTATGAGTATTAGCTAAAATTATGTGTTTATAAATATAGGTTTATGTAATGGTTTTATTTAAACAAAAGGTTTATTATTTTAATATGCATATGTATGTATGTTCATTTAAAATGCCATTAAAATTAGAAATATGCCCCATTAATTTAATGTAAAATTACTTATAATCATCTATATAATGATAACCCAGGGCAACTGTTTAATCAACAGTTATTAAATTTTTGACAGCTGTTTCTCATTGTTAAAGTTAACAAATGGCCTACGGTGAATTAAAAAAGGTTTAAAAATATGTTTGATAATATTTAATTACTGAATGCCAATAATTCTAAGAAAAGGAGATTGAATATTACACCTTTTCTAATGTTCTTAATTTAGAAGGCTGAACAATAGAGATAATTTAAAGTTTTCAAGGTTTTCAACATTTCATTAAATCTAATTGACAAAACTTAATTTTGAATATTATCGAAGTCAATGTTGTTTAGTTTTTGCTTGTAAAAATAAAAACAAAACTTCAAATTAAAATTGCAAAAACCATTCTTTAAGAATGTACGTAGCGGGCTTACAACAAAAGAGTCAATAAAAAAATAAGTTTGAAACTAGAGAAAATTTCTAGGTTATGCATTGTTGACCTTTCACCTTCGAAGCATTTGACTTTTTTTATTTTACTAATGAAATACAGCTTTAAAAAAATATCAATCAAGTTAAATGTCATAATCTATAAATTAAAACTAATAAATGAAAAAATTTGAATAAAATTAAAGCTGAATATTATACAAATCTATTCAATTTGAGTTTGTATGTGTGCGTGTGTTTAAAGCATAAATTATGTGGGGGTAAACCAAACCAAATGGTTAATCTTTGATTTCGTTTGCTTGTGCGTTAACTTGTTCTATAATTAAAAAGAGATTAATGTCTTGATTCTTGTGATCTTTTATGTAAACCACTAAATAACACGTGTAGGCCAAGGATTTCAACGAAAATTTACACCTTTAATTAAGTTAAATAAAAATTATTATTTAATACAAGCAATAATGAAAGCAACGCCAAAAAATAACGATACAAACAGCAACAGCAGTAGTGTTATAATTCAAAAAGCAATTAAAGCCCAAAAAATGGAGGCATAAACTTAATTAAAATGAGTCGAATATGAACGTGAGAAGACTTAAATGAGAAAAATGGAGTAAAAACGTAAAATGAAATATTTGTAGCCGATAATGAACCAACAAATAATTACTGAAATAAACGTAAATAAACACAAAAGTGCCCCACAACTGTACAAATAGAAGCTGAAAGGACATTAAAGTTAAAGCAAGAAATAAACAGAAAGCCGGGATACAAGTGGTGAAAGCTGCTACTCTGTTAAGGATAAAGCTACGTGCGTGTGTTCAAGTACAAATATTGCTACTCGAGTGTAGTTCAAAGCTTTGTAGTTTCGTAAAAAAAAATTCATGTGGTTTTTTTATTCATATCCATAAAGGCATATAATATTGTAGTGAAGGAGGCTACAACAACAACAATAAGAGTGAGCTGTTGTCCTTTCATGGTTTTTTTTTATTATTAATGTTGTTGGTGAAACATCATCAGCATAATAAAAGCAATAACAACACAAGAGGCAATATAAAACAGTAACAAATAAAGCAGTTTTAAGGCTGGATATGCCGACCATGGTTAAGAAGTAATTATAGATTTTTTGTTCAACTATTAAACTGTATGGGTGCCCAAAGTCTAAACACACACAATCAAGTTTGCTACAATGTATGCATGAACATGAATAATTCGTTCGATTCAGCTTAGGCTAATGCAATGGGTTTCCAATTGCTGTTGTGGCATATGTTTGGTTAAGATATAATTAAGTCAAATAAACAAACGAAAAAATAATAAAATTATAGTAATAACAGTCACAGTTGCACAGTTGAAGAAAAAAGAGGTTTTGCCATGAAGGCCCTGATTTGTTGGGGCCTTTAACAATGTTATGCAAAACTAAAAATTGTATTATAAATTTTGCCATAGAAGGCATACCATACATAATATTCAACAGATTTTTCTTAAATTGTATACAAACCCGAGTCAGTGAGACAATTACAAAACCATAGTTATACTTAAATCAGTGCCTAAGTAGTGGTAAAAATATCTTCTATTTACCTCGAAAGGTAATTGAAATTTTAAAATATTAACACGTTTTTTTATCCTTTGAAATAGATTAATAGAAACGCAGGATTTACTTTTTTTCTCGCTTAAATAAAAAAATAAAACTTAAAGTATTTTAACTTTAATAACCTAGAAGGTAAAAAGAAGACATTTATTACCAACACCAAATATTGAAAGTATATGCCACTCTGCCATAGTCGAGAAAACAAGCTTTTTTAAGAAAAAAATTTTATAAAAATAAAAATGAGCAGAAAACTTTAATTTACTTTACGGAAAAACACTAACAGCTTTTTAAATAAATTATTTCCTAAATATAACGATATTTTATTGTGAAGTTTAAGGCTTTAGAAAAAACTAAAACTTTTAATGTTTAAACTAGAAATCGGTAATATTTTTTTTTAATTTTACAATGAACTTTACTAATTATCTGTTATATTACAAGTTGTCGAGGTATTTTAATCTTTTTTTTAATATTTATTTAATTACTGGTGCAAACTCATGTATTTTTAGAAGTTTCCCTATACGTATACGTAATATACAATTGGTTTGCACTGCCTATTCATACCACATGTATGTAGGTAAGTAGAAAGGAAATGATGCTTTTGTACAGATTTTTATAATGTTTAAAAATAATAGTTTGACACAAAACTCTTTTTACACTTATGGGCTCAGAATAACTTTTTAATTCGCTTAGAGTATATCTGTCCGTCCGTCCGTCCATCCTTTCATTTGGTTCGGTATCCACCTGTTTGTTTGAAAAAAATGTAGATCGAATTTCTAAAGATTTTGTGTTAAAATTTAACACAGAATAGATTTTTTAATTTTTGCCTAATTAAACTGCTAAAAGTGCCTCGAATATTTTTCTAGCGCCACCAAATTTTTCATATAGAAAAAGATTCGCTGCCACTATCTGTCGCTTAGAATTTTTTTGGTCTGCCCAGTTCTTTCCAAAGCACCCATAAAAAGTTCTTTTAAAAAAAAAATTTAGATAAGAATTTTCTGCTCAATATGATCTGAAAGCCAAGATCAAAGATAATATTCATCACAGTCTGCTAGTGGTAATTAGTAAAGAGAAAAAATTATTTTTCTACAGCGTCAGGTTATAAAGTAAAAATTAGCTTGAGCAAAATGGTCCTACCCTTCCGAATGATTTCAAAATGACTAAAAACTTTAAAATAATAAAATTCATAAATAATCTTCCAAGTTTCTTGGATTTCTTCGACCTTTATTGTTTAATAAATACACAATCGGTTTCTTCGAGCTTAAGGTCAATAATAATTATTCTTTATTTGTTATTCTGCCAATGTCATTTGACATTTGTTTGTTTTTTGTTAATTAATTTGTAATTTTTTGTTGAAAAATAACCGTAATTTTTTGTAAGTAAATAAAAATAAAGCCCTGACGAAGCTACACAAAGGAGTAGCGAAATATTGGCAGAATAACAAATAAAGAATAATTATTATTGACCTTAAGCTCGAAGAAACCGATTGTGTATTTAAAATTCATAAATTTTAAAATTTTCCCATGTAAGTTTGAAATTGAATACCGTTTAGAATATAAAAAACAATTTGGATCTTAATTTTTAAAGCATGTTTGGAGAGGCGTATATTTCTGGCATCATGATTGAGCAGTCCTGATATGTTGTTGTCTAACCTTTTATTAGAAGTCTTACCAAAAGCTTTAATCGCATCGCATAGTAATTTATGAAATCTCAGAGCATTTTTTTATTATTCGGCGTACGTATTTGCGAGCTAATTATTGGTTGCCTACGCCCAAGATTTAGTTATGTTTGTTGAAAGTGCAAGCTGCAACTTTTGTGGTCTTAAAGACTTTCTATTTGTTTTTAAAATTTGGATTTATTGAGAAGTAAGGATAAGCAGTGGCCGAAGCAAGATCCATCGTGTCTTATTTATTATCACCTTTAACCATCTTTAATAAACTTAAAGGGGAAGTTCAGCCCATTTAACCAAAATCACCATCGCCAGCCCCAAAATTTTAAATCAAAAGCATTTTTTTTTGTCCTAGAAAACTTGGCACCTTTTTCATTGTTTTGTGTATTTTTTTGTTTTTGGCAGATTTACTACTAACCAATTCAAGTGGTAGTAGTTTTTGTAAGGGTTCAGATACTAATACAGGCCTATTAAGTTGTTTTTGCTTAATGTTTGTTTATTTACATCAAAATAGAAACGCTAAAACTAAACAATTTTATTGAATATACAAACAGTATAAAGGGGGTTTCGAAATTTACATTTATATCTACATGTGGGTGATTCTGAGATTACGGCACAATCTGATGTTCCTGTTAATATAAATTGGAAAAAATTAAAATACATTCGACTTTCTCGATTACTTTTAAATAAAACTCTAAAAGATCTTCGTTATCACCAAAACATTTCTTCTAAAAATTATTTTGTTCCTTAAAAAATTGCTTACCCAGGTCTCTAAATATCACTATTTTGGCTGTCCTTAGCCCTAATTTAATTTGTTTAAATTTCTTGTGTTTTTTATTTTCAATTTCTGATGAAAATAAATTTAACTAATTTATTAAAAGAAAACTGTATCGGTTTGCTGGTCGACTGGGGATATATAATAAAAAATTTTCATATTTCGATTAATTAAAAACAAATTGATTTTGTAGTTTAAACAAATGCAATTACCCATTCAAAATACGTTATTTTTCAAAAAATTTGGCCGCCGAAAATCACGTAGAAACTAGCCTGTAGTTTCAGGATCCACCATGTGATATATATCTTAGAAAATTAAGATTTTTATGTGAAAGTTATGTTTTTATTAAGGTTTCCCTGAAGATCAGTGGTAAATCAAAGAGTCTACCGGTCGGGAAGTTGTGTGTTCGATTAACACTTGAGACCTTAAAAAGTCTGCTTCATACTTCTTTTCCGTCGTTTCCTTCTCTTTATTTCTTCTTTCCTTCTGTTTTCACCCTTTCTATCTGCCTCTGCAAGTAAGACAAAGGTAGCGAATCAAGCGGACTCAAGTGAGCTATATCCTTTGCTTTAACGACTGTCTGTTATATCTAACCCAAACTAATATTAAATTTGCTTTGAATTATGAAACACCCTTAATATTTATGTGGCTGCTAGCTTAATGCCATATACGTGTAAACATTTTAGCAACTATATAAGTAAATCTATACAAACTGTATTACGATTGCGTGTGTGTGCCATGTTTTCCTGTTTTTGCTTTAAAAATTGTGTGTGTTGTGTAAGTTTAATACAACAATAAAAGTAAATTGTTACATAAGAGTCTGATGGAATAATAATAAAAATAATAAAAACATTAAACGCAAACATTAGCTACAGATACTTTAAAACAGAGAAAGGATAAAACAATACTTTAGTAGAGAGGCTAAATTACAACAAAAAAAGATATACAATTACTTAAGTTCTATTGGTAACTAACATGATGACAGGTAAAGAAAGATGCTTCATCTATTTTAACTATTTATCGATTAAGGATTAAAAGTTATTTTCAGACTTTTGCCAATCAGGAAATTAGCTTTTACTTGGTGTTTAACATTTCCGTTTAAAAATCTAGAACTCTTTGTTTACATCCTTAATTTTCTTTGTTTTGGCAGAATAATGACAGCAGCAGAAATGAAATTAACAAACCAATTTTTAATCTTGATTAAAATGTTAACAAGAAAAAAAAATTATGACTGTTGCACTACAACACAATTATAAAAATGTCCTTGTTTTTGTTAATGACTACAATACAAACAAACATACATACATACGCATGGATGTGCATAAAGAATATAAGATTGCGCGTGAGAAAAATTAACTGCTTATTATAGTAAGTGTGTGTGTGTGTGTGGTGTGAGTGGGTGGGTAAGAGTACTTTTAATGTAATTTTTTTTTTGATATTTTCATTGCTGTTCTGTTGCCATTATTTGTTGTTGTTGTTGTAGTTTGTGCATACTATCAAAAGCAATTAATTTTTATGACTGTAACATTGTCTTGTTTGCTTATTGTTATCGGCCTTTTGTAAGTTAATCATTACTAAGTACATTAATAGAATTCCAATGAAATTTATACACAGAAAAAATGGTTTCATTTGTGGTAACCAAAATCTTTGTCATTTGAAATGTTTGGCTTGTATATCCAACTTTTGTGGTTCATTCGGGAAAAATTCAACGAAAAAATGGGCAATTGAAGTGGGAGTTTATGCAATTACCTCAGCTGGTTTATTCTTTTTCGGTCTAAAAATAGCTTTTTTTCCTTTTTGTTAGTGCTATAACTTCTTTCATTCATTACTGATATCTTTTTTGTCCTTGAGGAGTTGCAAAGTAAACTCGGAAGCTCACCGAGTGCTAACACATGAGATATTATAGCTTTGCTCATGAACCTTTTTAATTTTTCTAGCCTTATATTATTTTCTTCAGTTTTTGATTTTTTAATATGATCCTTAATGCTATAAGAAAACGAGTTTACTATTGGAAAGCCAATTTCAAGTTGAATCCAGAATAATATTAAAACCCTAAAACTTATGTCAAGTTTTATATATTTTTTACCAAAATATCTTTTGTCTTCAATATATTTCTTTTTCTTCCTTTTACACCTTCCCCCTTTTTCATTTCCTTCTAAACAAAATATTTTTACATCTCGATTCAAGAAAAAGATTTCATATGATGAGTAGCAGGATTAAGTACGCATGAATGAAAAAGAATTTTATATTGGTGAGACACATATAAATAGGAGCAAACGTTATTTTAAAACAAGTGAAAGGTAACAAAGCTTCTCAATTATATGCTTAAATGTCTTATTTTAACCTGAAAATGTCAATAAGCCTTCCAATTATTACTTTGAAAATATATTCTTACATAACTTAAGAAAAGTGTATTTTCTTTAATATAATAGACGTACTTACGCCCATATAATTTGAAATAAAAACAAGAAATGATCTTTTAAAAATAACAGGGGAATCCGGTTTTCAGTAAAACCTCATAAAACCTTCGTTTGCCGATAGATAAGTAAAAAAAACATGCAAGTTCTTATAATTATTATGGAAAAAAATTACTTTGTTTTTTATTACTTACCTGGTCTGTAAGCAAAAATTTCCTAATTCTGAACTTGCAATAGTGAAATGCATTATCTTGGCTTATTTACTAATAATGAATTTAAGAAGTTGGTTTCGAAAATGCATTTTACTTGACTAGTGCCAGTAGAAAAAGTAGCTTGTTCAAATAAAGTTTCTTTCTGTGTTAACGAAAAATATAAATTTCTTTCAATAAAAAGAAATTAAACAATTAATTTAAGCCAGAATTAAAAACAAAAGTTTTTATAAAAAATCACTTTAATATCATAAATAAACAATTTATTGATATAAAAATTCATTGCTTTGATATTAATTAAATCAAATTGAATTATTAAAATTATTTAAAATTTAGATAAGAAGTTTATTTGAAAAAGTCAAAAATTAATAGTTGGAAAACTCTGACCATATTAAGCTCTACAGAACACTTTCTTATATTAAGTATCAATAAGCACAAAGTTAACGCATGTTAAGAGGACTTTCGAGAGTGGATTTTATTAAATTTTCGAGAAAACGTCTACTGCACAAAAAAAAGGATTCCCATTTTCAATTTATTCATTCATTAAAAAATTTATGGTTTTTAATTAAAAAATTTAACTGCTGCAATTAAATTGTTTTTAAAAAGTTAATGCACAGGAATTTTGTAGTTTGTTACCAAAGTTTTCCGTTTCTACATTAAGTTTAAAAAGTAAAACACAAACATGAACGCTCACATAAATAAGAAATGTAACATTACAAACTCATTGCCTCTGCAGTCTAGTGGTAGAATTTTTGCTCCACAATCAGAAGCTTAGCACCTTCAGGGTTCGATTAGGTCAAAGTTTTTTTTATTTTCGCCTTTTGCTTTGTATTTTAATATTTTTTCTTTTGTATTTCGCTTAATGTTTTTTATATTTTGCTTCGCCTACGATTCTTGAAGTGAGTTAAGTTGACTTCAGCTGAATTTTATAATGTGGAAGTGACTGACAAAATTAAATAAACACTTGAAAATACAGTCTTGCTGCTTAAGTGAATGGAAGGCGTACAATCCATCCAATAATTATCTCCCTGGTTCAGGTCGCTGTTGATATAATTTTTGAATAAAAATTGATTAATTTTTTTTAAATATAAAAATATACTTAATTCTTTAATTTTTGTTTGTTTTAAGATCGCCATAATTAAAGTTAAATCTCATACTATTATTTTTAGGCAAACGGACATCTGCGTAACATATTTACAACGTGTTCTTTGTGGGAATAAGTAATAAACACTTTTAAGCTTTTAAGAATATAAAAAAAAACTTATTAAATTTGGTAGTTTCAGATTCAAACTTTTACTTTGATTTCCATCCTCATTTTTTTTAAATTTAGCACTTCCCTAAATAAGTACTTCTTAAGCATAATAATAATAAAAATATATATTTCAAACATTAAATATTTATAAAGATGGCTTATGGTTAAAACATTTTTTTTTTCTTCAAAAGACATTTATAAGTTTTTTTTTCATCAATTATTTAGCAATAATGACAGCTGTGCAGATAATTTTCTAAAAATAAAAAAATCTTACTCACGCTTACGCACTTTAAAATGGTTTAATTTTCACACCGTTAATGTCTTTAAATTACACGGCTCAGTTAACTGTGGCATTTGTGTAAGTGTGTACGAGTATGTGTTTGGTGTGTGCAAGAGTGTGTACTAATGCTTAAAGATGGAATGTGCGTAATTGTTTGGCACAAAAATTTGATTGATGCCAACACATACAGATGTATCTGCAAACGTAATTACATACAAATACAAATGGTGGAATAATATAACAAACATTTATCATTTGTTTCATTGAATCCAAAATATTTTCACTTTTTTCTCTGGAGAAGCCCACAGAATTTGAAACAATGAAAATTAATATTTAATAAAATTTCAGAGTTTCGTTTTTATTTTTAGTAACTTTATGTTGGTTTATAAAACATTAATCAAAAATATTTCATTATCATGATGTTACTTTAATATTTGCATTTACTCATGTTTCTACATGTGTATCTGTTTGAATTTTCAAGTACAAGTATTATGTTATGTGTAAGTAAGTTACTGTTAGTTTAGAAGTATGTAATTTTGTTTTGTAACCACATTCAATTAAATACAAATTACACAGATTTATACCACAATATTGGCAGTTGACTATATTTGTGGGTTTTTGAATATGTGTTAAAATGTTTGCGCATACTACCCAGCTGACAGCCAATATTAGTCAATACTTTATGTTAAAAAAACGGTAATAAGAACTTAATTGATATTAAACATTTTAGTGTTTTATTGTAAAAAGAAAAAAATTTTCTACATATTATTGCGCTGCAAATTTATTTTTGTTTGTAAATGCTTGCAGGGTATTTCAGCACATACATATATAATAAGTTTATATGAGTGTTGCTTAGCATTTACGTTTGGTTTGTTGTTTTAAGTAGAAATGTGCTGTTTTTGCGACATTTACATTTAAGTTTAAATTTATTTTCGCAGAAAGAAAAGGCAAAGACGATGACTTTACATATTTAGTTTCTCATAAAAGCCATTTGCACATACAATTTTGTTGACATTATAAGCAGTTACTGGCTCCTGGTTCCTGCTTTTATTTATTATTTAAAACATTTAATTAAAATAACATTAAAAATACTTACTGCGTTGAGAGTATTAACACCTTTTTATCAAAAGCAAATATTTAAGTCACACTTGCGTTAGATTAGAATTTAATGATACTCAAGGGTTGTGCCAAGACTTAGCAAAACCGTTTTTTCCAGATGTGTGTTGTAAGCAGCTTCTTAAAATAAAAAAAAATTATTTTTGTGAAATATTACCTTTCTAAGTTATAATAATATTTTTATCATTATTAGGGCCAAATTTTTTTGAAATATTAATTAAATAAGCCTTAAGTAAACATAAAACAATTTTTATGAATAAGGCCGAAAGTAGTGTAAAATGATCATTCTGGAAATATAAATAATTTTATGTTTATAAATATGAAAATTCAATTCAAAATTTCAAAGACCACTTGACAGAAATAAAAAAGCTGTAAATCTGTAAAATGTATTTGTTTATTATAAGAAGTGTAATCAATAATTGAGCCGTTTATTTTGAAAGTGGCATAAGTCTCTTTTTCCAAAAAATCGACTTAATGGCAACACTAAATAAAATTGAACAGTATTTTTTAATACCTTTAAATAACTCGACTTTGAAAAAAGTGACTTATGCCAATTTCAAAATAAAAGGCTCAATTAACAAATGAGATCTGTTAGATTTTTTAAAATTTTTAAAAATTACAAAAAGTTTTATGACAATTTTTATTCATGTAGAATTTTTTTTGTTTCGCCTATCCATTATAACATTTTTTTTATTCTATTTTCTTTTTGCTGCAGTTTACTTTATACCTCAATTAGAGTATTTTTTTGCTTTTAACCAGCAATTAGTTATTGAAAACAAGTAATAAATTTGTGGTCGGTCGAACTCAGCCATAATATACTCTACACAACATTTGTATAGGGGATTTGTAAAAAAATAGTCCCATAATATTTTTATTCGGTAAATTTGTTGCTGGCATAAGTATGTGTGCAAAATTTTAAGAAGAAGAAGTAACATGCGAGCCATTTAGAGCCCAAAATACTTATTCTGGGTGAACATTTTAAGAGGGATTTAGTCAAAAAATGAATCGATCATCACCTAAAACTATCGGGTTTGTATCCGATTCTGTTTCAAATTTTAGTACAAATTTTTGCTTCTCTTTGGCTTAGTGTCATTATATAATTTGTTTTAAATAGAAAACTTAAATATTTTTCCGTTAATATTGAAAGAAATTTCATGCAAATATTTTCAAAATTATGACCTGTACTTTGACCACAAAAATAAATGGACATCCAGACGAATTGATGGACGGACGGACGGATGAACTGACGGACCTATGAAGATGATTAAATCGACTCAGGAAGTGTTTTTAATCCATCGTTATATTTAAAGATGGGGGTTCAGATCATTGATTTCGGGTGTTACGAGCATTTGCGCAAACGCATAATATCCCTGTTATGTAGATAGTGTGGGTGTTACAAAAAACAAACGGAAAATTTTAAGGTGTTATATACCATTAATGTCAATAGTTCAAATCAAAGTTTTTTTGATATTTAATATCAGTGTGCTTACCTTTTTTTGCCGACTCTATATTTTTTAATAAAATTTTTGTTTTTATCTTTTTTACGAAAACTTTTTTATGCCACATTATTTTTTTATAATAGTTTTGATTTTTGTAATATTTTTAATTTTCATAGCAGCAATGGCTGCATGTTAATGCATAATAATTTTTATTAAAATAATACAAAAATCCCATTTAAAACATTTATTGATTTTATTAAATCATTTTTCATTTAACATTTACACCGTTGAAGTTGCTCTTTTTTAAAGAACGACATTACTGTGTGTTTGTATGTGTGTGACTGTAAGCTCATTAACCTTTTGAATTAAATATTTTAGGACATATTATTAAAGTTTATATACTGCATAACTGATTGTCGTAGTTGATAAATTTATGTTCAAAGTAAAATGCTTTAAAAAATTTTTATTTGTACTATTATAATAGGATTAGAGGATAATTATCCTCTAATCAATTGGAAGTTTAGTTTTTGATAAAAGTATCTAATAAGTCACTACTTTTGATCTTCTGGTTGATAGTAAACATTTTACAAAAACAATTTACATTAATTTCAATATTATAGCTCCTTATGCTTAAATTCATTGTAAATTTTACAGTTGAAAAACTTTCTAATATGTAAATATTTCAAAATCCAAAATTAAAATATTTTCGAATTATTGCCTTTAAGAAGTAGTCTAGTTAGTAGTAGTTAGTAGTTTCATTAAGTAAGTATTATAGTAGTGAAACGTTTTTTTCTGAACGGAGACACTTTTTGGATAAAAAATTTATATCATATTTGATGAGTTTAAACTCCCTTGTGTATCGAATAATTGTCATTTTAAATAGAAATCGCATGAAATTTTAAACCCAAACACACAGCTTTTTAAAGCTATAGTTTTCTTAGACAATATTTTATGAGATCCTAAATTGTTTTCTGATTTTTATGTCAATCAAAATAAACGAAAAATCATAAAAAATTATTGCATAATAGCCTTAGGGTTTTCATTGAAAGAAAAAGACATTTTTTCCAAAAAAATTTTTTGTTTGCAGTTTTGTTCATAGAACCGAAATTTATCTAAAATCAGTCTCTTATATAAAACAAATGTAAATCCAGATAAACCACTTTATTAGATTTTTTAAAAATTAATTTAATTAATATTTGTGAAGTATTGAGAGATCTAGTTTCTAAAAATTAAAGTTAGCTTAAACTCTTTTTTGCCTTTTTGAGACGCTTTTTACATATTGTCTTTCATGTGCTTAACTGATGCCATAATTTTCACTAATTTTTTTCTAAAGGCAGATTTTGTGATTTTGATGTTTACATTTATACTAACACACAAATAAAGGCATAAATGTTCATTCAGTTTGTACATAAACTTGCATACAGTACTGGTGAACCTTAAGACACAAAATACACCTTACTTAGTGATTCTTTTGTAACGATAACTTAACAGTGGATACTGAAAAGAGTAAAAGTAACCAAACTTTAAAAAATTTTTATGCGAATAAAGTTAGATTATCATTGGCCATAACAGCAATAAAACAATAGTAATTCTGGTAAAAATAAAACAATTTTATGACCAAAAGCCTTTAATGACCTACATACAGAAGCAAACTTTTAATTACAGAAATTAAAAAAAAAACAAAAAAAATTCCTTAAAACTGGCTTTAAGGCTAAAAATACACACGTAAAAAATTATTACAGTAACTTTCTGTTAGTTATTTAGAAAGTATTCCGTAAAGTTGTTTTTGAATGAATAAACAGATATATTTTAATATATTATATTTTTAACTGGTTTGAGAAGTTACTCAAAGCTTCGACTGCATGAAATTACTGATTTTCAGTTGAAATTCATTTAGTCTGTTATTTTTAAGTAATGCTTAACTTTGCTAATGTTTTTTTCATATTCTTTGTATCTTGCTGCATATAACAGAAAATCCAGTCAATTTAGGAATTTTATGCAAAATTATTTTTCAATTTCTTAATTTAAGTAAACTATTGAATAAATTTTAATTGAGATCTTATTGGGGGATTTAAAAATGAATACTTCCACTTGATTTTACAAAAATAGTTTTTGAGTGTAAATACCTAGAATTTTAACATATTTGCAACACAATACTCGAAATGCACACACATCCATTGCCAATCTTACCTTGTTGCTATAATTTTTTAATCCTCTTTTGCCTTTTTGTCTCTTTTACCTCTTCTTATATTAAGAGCATCCATTGTCACAGAAATAAAAAAAAAACGTTTTTGTAAAAGTGTTGAAAATTAAAAGATTAAAAACAGCTTTAAATAAGAAAAAAATACATCTGCCTTAGAAAAAACCATGTCCAATTACCATGATAAAAACTAATTGCTGACAACAAAGTTTTATTTAATTTTTTTTTTGTGAATGGGAAAACTTTTCAATAGGATAAGGTAAAAAACAAATGTAAATGTTAGATTTCTATTACTTATTTATTTAAAAGAAAAGCTTATTATAAGACATTGTGATTAAAAAGTAATAAAAGTTAATTTAATAAATAATTTAAATTTTTAATTTTTGCTTAACAACTTACTGCTTTGCTTTGTTAAGTAAAACTTTGTAATTATTTTTGTAAGTATTTTAATTATATTTATTTGTAAGTAAGAATCCTTTTTGCTGATTATTTGGAAATAACCATATTGTTAAAGAAACTTTTCGTTCTTTAATGAAACTTAGTTTTTGTTTAATAAAATTTTTTACTTTTCCTTTTAAAAATACAGGCCTTTGATCACAAAAGTGATTGTTTTTTCTGAAAACCTTAAAGGTAAGTGAGTTTTAAGGGATTTGGAAAAGTTGTCTTATTGACGTTACCGAAATCTTTTGCTAATAGACTGATAACAGTTTCTTTTAGTAAAATTAGTTTTTGTTTTCAAAGAGGTTGTGGTATAAGAATTTCAGGAAACTCTGTAGATGCGGCAGGTTATTTTTCTTGGAAATGAACCTTTATTACTTTTACTGACACACTTTATTTATATCCACGTAGGTACGGAAGACAGTTTATTAGGTTGTATTTAAAAAGAACAGAGACAAATTGAAATACCTTCTTGTTATATTTTTTTCAAACATTGAAATTTTAAAAAATTAAGGAAGAAAAACTTTGGTAAACTACCTGAATGAAGCCCTTTTAAGCAAAAATTTGGAAGACCATTACATAAAAAGTCGTCCAAATGAACATCTGGGAAAAGTAAAATTGTGGACCTCAATGTATATGCCAAGGTATGCATGCAGACAAATTTTGAATCGCTGAAACCATCGGTACAACACCAGGGCTTAAATATAACTAAAAAACTAAGCGTAGATCTTATTGCTTCATAGTTAAAGTCCGACCCACAAACAAATGTTAATATTATTTTTTATGTAATTGATCTGTTGATCGCAAAATCACTTTGCGATGAGCTATAAGAGGGCCTGAAAATTAAGTTCCAACAAAAAAGCAACCTGTGGTCAATATCCTTTTTGTAATCATATTGAACAGAAAGCTTACTTCTACTTTAAAGTTTAATATTCGCAATAAACATGCATCTTATTCCTGTGCGTCAACTGTAGTAGCAGCATTCGAATCATAGTGAAACTGTCTGTCAAAATAAGGTTATACGGCTACAGATAAAGAAAATTATTAAGAAGTCCTTTACAGAAACGCAAGATGTCGCATACAAATAAAAACATAATTATATATTACTCATACGTATATGTATAACGATATTTGAAAGTGAATCAAGTATACGCAGTGTTTGACATACAACCGTTTACGTTTTTTTTTGTGAACATCTTATGAAAAATAATATTTCTTCTTTAACCCAAAAAATTATTTTTTCTTATGTCAATAAATTTTATGATTCGACGATTTTAACAAAAAAATCACAACGATATTTTTTATTAAATTTAGTAGTGGGATGATAGAAAAAACCACTCGGTGGTGATGACAAACTTTAATCGTGTAGTGGCTTAAGATATTTAGAAAAAATATATTTTCTCTATTTTTTAGCAGTTTAAAATCTTTTATTTGCGCCATATTGTTCTTTGCGAGACTTAGAAAAGTATTATAAAATTTGTCCATGGCCTTAGCTTCTACATTTCTTGTAGACTTAAGAATTTCATTTTAACAGAATATTTTTTTCCTTGAGAACATTGAAAATAATCAAAGAAATTAAATTATTTATACCATTTTTTCCTTATTGGTCCCTGAAATATTTTCGATAAATTATGCAAATTTAAATTAAATTAAATTTCTTTTAAAGCAAGTTTTTGAATAAGTTTCCAATTTCCCAAATCCTTTTTATAGACAGACATTCAATTTTCTCCTAATTAAAAAAATTTTAACTTCAGTTTGTTAAAAGCAAACAAATATAATACAATAGACGTCTGGACAAAAGGGATACATTTTTAAGAAAAAAAAAGGTTTCAAATATCAGATAATAATGAAATGCCATTAAAAGTTCTTAACATCATTTAAAATAAAAACCAATTAATTAACTGTCATCGTTATCCTTCTTTTGTTACCCGTTTTCTTTGTTATAAACATTTTGTGACTCCTTTTTTAACTTAATATCTTTTGTTGTTTGTTGTGTGTTTTGCAATATCGAACGTATTGAAGAAAACAAAACCATCAAAAAAAATTAATAAAATTATTCAACAATATGTTTTAATGTAATTTGTGCCCTAAAAGATTCCTTTTAAGCTTAAATTTTTGTCTCAGTTTTAGTGAAAAAGTATAAAAATCAATACGTTGATAAAATCAAAAAACATTTTTGCTTGTTTTTAAAGTTAAAAATAAGTGAAAGAGAACGCAGTTGGTTAAGTTTATGTATATATTTAACCTTTCATACTCTTTATCATGAAAACGACCCCTTTTGCTTCATTTGTATTAGTAAATTTTACACTTGAAATATTATTTTGTTAAGTTAAATTTTCTAAGGGCTCTTTGGCAATTTAAAATCAGTTTTGATGAGATAAATACTTTCTAAAAAATGTTTAATATGACTAACGTTTACAATAAGCAAAATAATAGAAAACATATAAAATTTTTCTTCAATGAATAATAATTGCGCTTTAAAAATCAATCATTAGAAAACAGAAAAACGAAACAGCATAAGAAAGTAGTAAAAATCACAACTGAAACGGATAACAAAGATAAAAATAAAACCAATGACGTAATAATGTGCTGTTCTTTTATTATTCATAAATTTTTTGTAAGCCATTGATCACAATAATAAAATGCAAATAATTTTAAAGGATATTCAATCAGCATTTAAATTTTATTAAATAGAAATAAATAAAATTTTTGCTTTTTAAATATTTTTAAAAATAATAAAGACATCAAAACTTAATAAATTTTTTTCCCTGATGAAAAGGAAAATTGTGCTTAAATTGTTACTTTTTTTCAGTTAAAAATAGCTAAGAGGCTTTAACGTCGAAATATTTATACATTTATTTGTTTTAGTAAAGCTTGTTAGTTGTGACTTTACTCTTTGATTAACTCACAAAAAAATTGTTCCTTTTAAAATAATTAAAAATTAAAATAACCTTTTCAATTACTTTAAAACTGCAAAAAAAAACCTAAAAAATCACAATATAAAAAACGTCTACCAGAAAAATATAAAAATTTTGCTTAATTTTTTCCATTAGATTTCCTGCTTTTTATCTGCATTAAATGGCGTTACGATTTTGACACATTTAAGCAACAAAATGCTTGAATGAGTCTTAGTTTTATACAAAACTAAAGGTTTAATGGCAGGAAATAATAAAAGAATAATATAAAATAAAATGAAACAAAAACTACGGGCAAATATTTTCCAGATTCTTGTAGTTACATTTGTTAAAAATAAAGCAAAGAAAAAAACGCTTTTTTTAAAAAATATTTTATTTTAGCTTCCTTGCCCCTTAACGTATTCTCCGAACTTATAAAGACTTTCCTTCATGCCACAGTAATAATGAAATCCTAAACAATTCTTAAAATTTTGCTATTTTCGCTTTAATGCAAACTGTTGAAATTCACTTGTGGCCTTAAAAATGCGCACGAACGGTTTACAAAATGCAGTGTTTTGTACATTTGTACAGCAGTTTTTGTGTGTAATTTTTTTATTCCGGTTTGTTGCACGCTTAGTTCCAAAGAACTTATCCACGTCTAGTACTTTCGGCATGTTAAAGAAAGGTATTACGACCAGCTCAGACGGTCCAAGGCATTGTTCGGTACCCCAATGGAAACGTGCAATCATAACAAATACATGCCTTAAAATTAAAGCCTAAAAGAGCAATAATGTTTACTTACAAAAACAAACTCGAGAGTGGTGGTTTTCTCTCAAAGGGTGAATGGTTCCCTACCCTAATAGTACAATTTGTACTACGCCTATGGCAATTTAAACACCCCATATTTTACAATTAAATTGCCCCTTTTAAATAATGTAACAAGATCTTAATTCATTTTTATCAATTTTAAATGCATTTCCCTTTTATTATAACTTTAGAAATTCATTGTATTATATAATAACATATTAAACAAAAATTAACTTGATAAGCTTATTAAAAAAATTTAAAATTATATACAGATCGTGTGATTTCTCTTTTTTTTTTTTTAGCTACTTAATGCGTTAATCATTTTAATTAATTAATATTCATTTATAGTATATATTTTTTTTTTTTAAGTGTACAAAAAAATTATATATATAGGTATATTAACAATACTGTAAAGATTTTACTTACATATGGTTTGTTGTAATTATAAATTGTTGGATGCTTACAAAATTCTAAGGTTCATGATGATCGTTGTAATGGCCATTCAGCGAGTCATGACGAATTACATAAAACATATTTAAATTACTCTGAAAATGATTTAAGCAATTGGGTTCACTTTCTTATTTCTTTTTATTATTGATATAATTTTATTTTTGTTTTACAACTTTTTATTAGTAATTATGTGTACATACGTACATATGTTGTTGGCGTTCTTCTTTTTTTTCTCTAGGGAGTTGTTTTTGTCTGTGTAGATATTTTATTTCTTCTCTGCACCCTTTGTCTTCATTCATAAATTAATTTTTTTTTAATCGCTTATTTTTGGAGACTTTCTTTTTAGTAAATTGTCCATTGACATATTACTTCAGACGAAATTTTGAATGAATAATAAAAAAAAATAAATGAATGGATAGAAAAAGCAGGAATCGTATCTGTGCGTAATTAATGCACCCAGTAGAAAATTTAATTGAATTTCGGTGCAATACGCTTATATTTATAAGGAATTTTTTCTTTTCTTCTTTTGGTAATTGTAACCCTTCCAAAATGATATGGCTGCAATAATTAACACGACTTTTATTGAAATACCTAACCTCTAATTATTCCTTATATTTCTTTCCTTACCTTAGTCCATATAAAGCGATGGTAAATTTTATTTCAATTTAATAAATATTGCTAATTTAATTTATGGCTAGCTTTGTTTTTACACTTGGTTCAAAAATAAAAGAAATTTACTGCCAGATTTTCTATAAACTTTCTGATTTTTTTTTTCTGCACTTTTATTTATTAAGTTTTGTCTTAATACCTTGAACACGCTTTGCCAATTGAACAGGAAATTCCACAAGTTAAGTTAATTTAGGTGAGCATGACTTAAAAGATATTCAGAAGCTTAAACAAATCAATGTTACCAGATTTACCTTTAACCCTCAAACGTAATATCAATTATGTAATGTTAGGCAACCATCAAAATTTTTAAGACGACCAAGGTTAAGGTAAAGCAAAAAACTATCAGTTATATTTATTATTAATTTCTAATAAGTAATAAAACAATTTCATATTATACTTTCCCTTTTTTTTCTCTTAAATAAAAATCAAGAAAAATTTAAATATTTCAAACAAAAAAAAATTCGTAACAGGTTTTAGGTTTTACTTTTGCATTATTATTATTACTATGAAAAAAACCCATGAACTGGCAAGTTTATATTTATTTCGTTTTATTGCTAACACCTGAAAATGCTTAGGTTTGAGCTAAATATACAACTTTTAAAAATTGCGGTAATAGAAGACACTAAAGAGGACTTTAAAAATTTTGTCCTAAAAAAAAAATTTTTATTAAATTATTCAATTTATTAAATTTTTGTATGTATAAAGTGTATATTCATATCCTTCACAATTTGTTATTTCTTTAATATATATTCTTATAGATTGGAAAGTTCATTAAGCGATGTTCATCTGTCTGTTTGTCCATTGATGTGCTGAGATCTAGTTTTGTAAACCCCTTGACAATTTTGGGACCTGTTCTTATATCAAAATATTAGGCATACTTTAAAATTTTTTTAATTGAAATTCAGCTAAATCGCCTCATAAGTGAAAGAGATATAAGCCAGTAACCACGGCTACCTCTATTTATTTCTCTGAAATTTTTAAATAAAAACCTTAATAACTGTTCCTGAGTGGCCCCTACACGGGTACAATGTAGAACCGGCTGCTATAAATTTTTTCTTACAAGTATTTTTTTGGAACATACTTACACCCTATATTCGCTCCCACAGCTGCTAGGGTGCTCCCACGAAGGTCAAATATAAGACAAAAAAATGTTTCCTCCCAAAAATTTTTGTGTAACATACTTACCCTATATTTCCAGCGGCTAACAGGGTTGCCATAAAAAAATTTAAAAAAGAGTTAGGGTAAAAACCCCCATAACTTCGCCGAAATCACCCTTACAGGAATCAAATCTATCCCATACCCCCAATTTTTATCCTTCCCAAGCACATTCTTAGAACATAACTACCCCCTATTACCATCACCTAAGGAGGTTGTAATATAAAATTCACAAAAATGATGTATAAACGCCCATAACTTCCCCAGATTCAGCCTTGAAGAAATAAAGTATACGACCGACCCCATTAGTTTCCTCTATCATACATATTTTTCGAATATACTTACCCCCTATCTCCATCGCCCCATAAAAAGTTTGGGGAATTGTAATAAATCCCCCCTATAGCTTCCAGGGTGTCCGTGGATAGGTCAAATATAGGACTGGCCCTAACTAGTCTTTTTTCTGAAAACATTTCCTTGTAATATACTTACCCGCTATCGCTACCTTCTTAAGAGGTTGCCATAAAAAATTAAAAAAAATAGGGTAAAACCCCACTAATGTGAAGGGTATATTAGATTTGGCACTGGCGAGTTTGGCGCTTTTGCTTGTTTTTTTTATTTTATTTGTATATTTTTTTACTTGTGTCTGAAAAAAGTTTATGCACCTTGGCAACCGGCCAGGCCAAACACTATTTTACGAAAGTGGAAACCATAGCAAAAAACGGAAAACCTTACAAACGCGAACACATACAAATATACAAGCATTTTAAATAAATAACTATCGAGATGAAAAAAAAAATATGAAAAAATTGCAACTTCTTGTACGTGCTTATGACACTTTTAGGACCAGGGCAAGCAACCCTAATAGTAGCAATAGTTGCAGTACAATCAACCAACTAAAAACGTTAGAGAAAACTCACAATTGTTCAACCAAATACGAAGTTAAACATTTAAAGCAACAACAAGTGAAGGGAAAACTGAAATTTAAGCAATAATAAGTTTCAACAAAACAAAAAACACAGCTAAGAGGGTTTTACGTTAAAAAATTTTAAATTGTTAAAAAATTTTTACTTTTTTAAAGACGTTGAAACGCATCTTGTCATTAACAGATTTGTTAGATTTTTATAGATCAAGTGCTGTTTGTTAACGAGGAAGATATTTGTTTGGAAAATAGTAAAATAAGTGAAGCGTTTCATTAAAAAGATTTTAATAGAAAAAATATTTGTTCTTCTGCTAAAATAAAAATCCAAAACATTTTTTCTGCTTTAAAATATTTCGAAAACTAAATAAAAAATTCTAGGTTTAATGACTGTGCAAAGACTTTTATCAATTGTGCGGCTGAAAAATGTCAGAATATGTTGTAAATATATATTTTGAATATATTGTGATTGCAGGTTTTATTTCTTTTTTAATTTGATGTGATATTTAGAAAAACAATTTGTCATAAAACGTCTGTAATGATTTGTTTTAGTTTTTTTTTGAATGCGAATTAATAGATGGCATTGAAATTTTTGTATTCAATTTAAAAAAAATATTTTTCAGGGAACGTCAAGTATGTTTTGAATTCATTAGTTAGCAGAGAAATGCCAGGAAAAATAAATGAAAAATATAAAGCTATGGTTCAACATACTTACATTTACATTTGACATATGCATATATGCTTGGATTAATATTTACTTAGATCAGTGTGGTGTTGTCTACAATGGCAGTTTTGATTGACAGTTCTATTTAACTCTGTCGAGGATAATTTTGTCTTGTGAAATCTGCAAAAAAATAATATGCAGTTGGTTGCATTGCAAAAACTTCTGAAAGTATTGATTATAGAAGTCAAACACAAACTCTTAACAAAGTTTCTGTTGTTATACATTTGTAGAATTATTTCTTGCAACTTCTGCGTTAAATTGTGAATTTTCATTAAAAATTATTGATTGATCAGGAGGTAATTTATTTTAACAAATTTCAAAGCCTTTGCGTCCAATGCTTATTTTGCAATTGTATAGGAGGCTATAACAAATATACCGATTATTACTAGCTGCAATAGGATTGATCTCTATACTAAGACCTAACTGATACCTGACTTCATCTGGACGAATAGACGGACAGAAGGATGGAAATGATATTATCGACTAAGGAAGTGATGGTAGAGTTGAAGTTGAGGCTCATAAAAAATTTGTCCTTGCTACATGTGTCATGCGGGTATAAAGGCAACCCCTTCGTTCGGTAAACATTTTTTGAGATTACCTTCTAATAATACTAATAATTCGAAGGTGTATTCCAAACATTTTATTGTTACAGTCTGATGCAAATCCATTGCTCCCACTTGCAAATATAAAACAATTGGGTGTAAGTAATTGTTGTATACGTAACAATTTCTTATGGAAAATTAAATATTACTCATACGTATGAGTACTTAGATATTTGTGTGTGAATCTCTCATTAAGTATACGCTGTGATAGACAAACAATCGTTTTAGTTTGTTGGTGAACAAGTTTTTTATTTATAAATATAAAAAAATTCACGAAATTTCGAAAAGTTGTTTATCACCCTTTGGAATTTAATTTTAGTATTTTAGTATTAAGGGCGCATTTAGGGTAATCTGTATTTTATTTCGTCTATGAATTTTGCTTGTGTGTTAGATTTTATTTTTAATTTGTTTTTTTTTTACTGAATAAATGCATTTTTTTACCTTAATTTTTTTAAAATAAATTTTCAAACCTCTAATGCCAACCTAAACAAATAACTAGCAATTTTTTTAACAAATATATTTTTGAAAATTATTTTCTTTTAAAATTGCATATAATATACAACCTAATTTTACCTAAATTTAATATTTTTTGCTTGTTTCGTATTTCTGTATTCAGTTTAGTCATTTTAAATAAATTTTCTGGTATATGACACGATATAATATGTTAAGCTAACCTTTCAAATGTAATACAAAAGAATAATCTACGTAAAGTAATAATATTGTAACAAAAGAAATAATTTTAAGGCAAAAGTAGCTAAAAGTAAAAGATGGTAAAATATAACAAAAATTAGATTATATTAGTGCTTATAGCGAACGTGTGTGTGTGAATAGAAACAAAAATATTATAAAAAGCATCACTTAAGTAACGCATATGCTTTCTGGTAAAGGCAGTGGTGCCAGAAACTTTAAATTAACTAAACTGAATTTATAGCTAAAAGTAATAGCAAAATGCAGTATAATACAGATAAAACTTGGTTAAAATACAACTGAATATAGCTTAAAAATCTATTAGTGGTTCTTAATTTTTTATGGTTTATTTTTAGATAAAATATAAAGTCGGACTTTAAAATACCAAAATGCTAATTAAGGAATAAATAGTTTTGAAATCCGAACTTCAATGCTTACTTTTAAAGAAATTCAAACTAGAATCTGAAAACTTAATCTGGCCACATTGCATTCACATTTAATTTTTTTTTGTTACTTTTACCACGCACACACTCTAACATGCATACATACATGTATTTTTGTTTTACTCAATCTTTTTATAAGCAGATAAATTAATATGCATTTTTACACATCTTAAGTAAGTATGACAAGAAAAAAGAGGGTGCGCAACAATATGGCAATTCGGTTTCACTAGGGGTTGGAATTTTTTTTCTTTTTTAATGTGACATATAATATTTAGACTTAAATTATGTGCATCAGCTGTATTTTTCCCAAAATTATGGTGTTTGATACTAAAATTTGAATTAAGGATTAAATTTTAAAAAAATATAAAAAGGTAGAAAAGTATGTTTTGATATATTCTTAACATTCAAGGATTAAATGAGTGTGTGTTTGTAAATATCGGTGCTTTTTGGTTTGTGTTTTGTTTTTTTAGTAAATTTTTTTGGTTGAAAAATTTGTGCTGCAAAATGGTTTTTAGACTATAAAGTAAAACATCTGTTGGCTAAATTAATTTACTCACAAAGCTAGACTTATAGCTTTTCAGTACATATTTAAGTATTAAAATAATTTTTTATTTTTCTAACCATGCAAAGGTACAAATATACTTAAAAACTACATTTTTTATTTAACTTTTAATCTTAAAACCTTTAACTTTATTAATTAAAAAAATTGCATTAACATTAAGAATACATAAAGAAAGAAAAACAAGTTTCACATTTTTATTTAAAAAACACAATAACCATTTACCAAACAGTATGCAACTTATAGAGTGAAATAATTTCATCAATCACTTGCACTCACAAAAAAAATATACGCAAAAGATTAAATAAATTTACAAACTCTTTTTTGCGGGTAAAAAAAAAGTATATTTGTTTGTATTTGTTGGTTTGTATACGTTAGAGACTTACTTTTTAAATTCTATTTCTTGGCTTCGTTTTCTTTCTTTTTGTAAATGTGTTTTAACAACCGTGAAACCAAAACCAATTTAATGAGTAGAAATGATAAACTTTTAACGAAATTAAGTCTTTTTGTTTTCCGTTCTATTTTTGCTGTTTCTTTTGGGGTTTTTTTTTTCATTTGTATCTTTTGCTAAACAATAGCTTTTTAAAGGGTAGACATTACGCGTCTTAGTTTTTAAAAGCGAGGGTGTTGATATGCAATTTAAATTTTTTTTTATTTTGTGGATGCGGTTTTTACAAAATTAGTAGTCATTACAAAAAATTGGAGAAAACCAAAACATGTTTAAAACTTTTCAGTTTAGCACAATTTAGCGTAGCTTTTAAGTTTGGTTATGTTTCGTTAATGGCCTTGACTTAAGCCGATGATAACAACTAGGAAAAACAACAAATTGTTTTAGTTTGTACAACAAATTAAAAACAAGCCTTAAGGCCTTCATAGACTTGTGTAAAAAATTAAAATACAATTATATATAAAAAAACATTAAGTAAAGAGTACAATTTTTAAAATTGTATTTTAATTTGTTACACAAGCCTATGAAGGTCTTTCGGCGTAAGTGACTGACATTTCTTATATCAATACACACACACAAATACACAGACCCACACACATATATGCAAGTATATGTTTATTTAATAATATTTTGCCAAACTAAAAGCTATATATCGTTGGCTTGCAAGCAAAAAACTAACAAAATTTCATTTGCGTTAAAATTGTTGAATTCTGCAAATATAAAATATTATACAACTATAAGTGGATTTTTTTAGTACATAGGATTAATAGACCTAGCGCTTTTGCTCATCACTAAAAAAAGGAAAAACGAGGTGCCTGTAATTTTTTTGTAAAATATTATCTTGTCAGAAGGAAATGCTACCCCACCGTCGACTTTTCTGTGAAAATCTTCTATGGGTTGCATTTCGGACAAGTTTTAAAGAATTTCGTTCTGAAGGACGGTGTTTTGTTGCAAAAAATTTTTCTCAGTTTTTCAAGAACATCTGTTTATAGATAAAAAACCAAGAACGAATTATTAAAATTGCAAACCAAATTCTTTTTCAAATTTTATATTTATGATTGCACATGTACTTTACCTCGGATTTTGCTTCAATATCTGTCGGTTTATTAATAAGGTAGATTTCTAATAACAAGAGATAAATGCAAAAGTGTTAACAAATGTTTCAGTCCCTACTTTATAGCTACAAGCAGCTATAACACTAAGCAGACGTATTGGCGCTCTCACCTGATCAGTCTTAGAGATCACGTTTTGTACGATTCCAATTCTGAAATAAGACTTAATGTTTTCAAAAAATCCAAATTTGACTATTCAGACATGTTATCCGGTCATATTGTTAACTAAAATATTTTCTTAAGCAAAATTAACACTACATTATCTGACAGAATCTTGGCTAAAAATAAGAAAGAAAATCATTAATTAAAAATCATTGAAAAATATTTCCCCCCAATACATGCACTGACATCGGTAAATTGCCGCCTCTTGTTGTAGGGTGACCTATACAATTGTGATTCCAATTTTTGGACAACAAAGGGGTTAAGTGTTGGTAGATTAAGAGTACTTGGCTTAAAAAAAACAATGTGGTTTTTGAGCTACCTTGTGCTGCACAGAGAAGAAGAAGGCTGATCCTAGGCCTGAAAAAGATCTCTCTAAGATGAGAAAATGCAGACGAGTAAGTCTTTTATCAATAACTTATGGTAATGTTATTCAAGAAGTTGCTTTAAATTTTCGCACATGCAATCCTTAATCTTAACAGCTACATTTCCAACCATCAGCTTGGCTTAAGGTGTGATCATCTTACCGCCAAACAAAGACCAGAAAAACCTTCAAGGCAAAGATATCTTCCATTTTGTTTCTTATTAATGTCTTCCATTCTTTCAATTAGGTATGGCATGAAGACAAGTAAATCAAACTTAAACAAAAATTGCCAGTTAATTTTTCTTATATTTTTAAAAAGTTTATAACCGAGAGTTTTTTGTTATTTACTTAATTCGCCACTTTACATGGAAATCACATATAACAACGAATCGAAATACTTGAAACTGAATGTAGCTCAAATTCATTGGCTCATTTTCAAAAACTGTGTGCTTCTTTTCAACTGTAATTTTATGCTCTACAGCTCTATTTTAAAACTTATTTGGTGGAATGCTATACAATAATTGTAGGCTGACTCCGTCTCCAATATAGAAAAAATTAAAAGTCGCCAAAACAAAATCCTGAGAGTTGTAAAAGGCAATATATACAAGAATCTGCAATTCTCATAGGTTGAATGCAAAGTCTTAAATAAGTAGCAGGTATAAAACAAAGCTACCAACACATTCAAATCCTTCCGTTTAAAACATTTTACAACATGGCAAGAATACTTGTTTAAAGAGAAAGGACACTTTTGTTCGCAGACAAAACCATTGAAGTTAATGTGTGACTTTATTTGAAAGCTTACATTTTTGGAAAGGCTAAAAATTCCAAAATAAATTCCCAACTAAAAACTTATTTTCATTTTTAAGAAGTAAAAGGTACAAATTAAATTAAATAAAAAAATATATCTTGTGTTTAATTTTTTTTCCTTGAGAACCTAAAAATAATTGTAATTTTCAGGCAAAACTAACACAAAATAAATTATTCTAAAATCACTATTAGTTCAATGTATTTAAATATTTGCTTCATTAAACATTATTAAAAACTTTAAACACCTCCACAACATAATTTCTTATTTGGGAAGAGAAAATAAACAACAAAAAGAGGAACATCATCTTTTTTTTTTGCTTTAATGGAATTTTTTAATAAATTATATTTGTGCTGCTTATTTAGGAATTCATTTTATTTAAATTTTTTTTTTATTCCAGATACATATACTTATAACAGGTAGAACGACGAATTATTTTTTTTTTGTAAGGTTTCGACCCCAAACATTTTAAGCTTTCTAATGGAGCTCCTGGGGATATAAAACTCTCACACACATACGAATAACAAGAAAATCTTGCATAATTTTTTTGCTAAATAATAATCTTTTGTATTGTTGGCATTCAAATAAATATTTAGAATTTTTAAAATTTTTTTAAGAAGAATTTTATTTTAAGACTTCTTCCTTCCCTTTTGTCTCTGTTATTAACATATTTATAAGAATTTCGAGACAATAATTGCACGCTGACAATAATAATGAAAATCACATTGGTGAAACTGGAGAGGGAACAAGTTTACCTAAATTGAAAGTGTGTGTGTGTGTGTGTGTCAATATATAGGTGTGTTTCGTTATGTTTTAATGTATAAGCATTGATTGTAATGGAGACATAAGTATATCAATTCTTGTTTTCATGGAATATCTTCTTCACCCAAATTTTAAAACAATTTTTTATTTTTATAATTTTATTCACATAAAAAGAATCTTTTTAAACAAATACATACACACACTTGGGCTCATATGCTGATATCTTTGTTTAAGGAAAATTATTTTTTATGTTAATGTTATGTGTGAGTAAAATTTTTATGGATATTAAAACTTTATTAATTTATCATAAAAAAAAGTTTTCAAAGTCAATTAAAAATAATTTTAAGTACTTTTAGCCTTGATTGTTTTTGTTTTTCTTTTTTAATATTAATGTTTTTTATCATGATGTTTTTCATGTATAAATCGTTACCTTAATATGCAAAGGCCATAAGTCTCATCTTTAAAGTCTTGATATTTTTTCCTAATTGTGTTACCTAAATAGACATTTTTAAATTAAAAAGTAATTTAAACTTAAAAAATTACAAGTTGGCGTCTCGCTTTATTAGGGTAATTATATTCCTGTAGCTTTAAAATTTGATTTAAATGGAAACTATTGCAATATAACGCTTAATGCATTTTAAATTATTCTTCGCAAAAGGTTAAGAAAGGTAAAAACTACATTTTAGCCAATTTAAAGGTCCACATTGTAAATTCTGAAGAAACCCAAAATTAAAAAATGCATTTACAAGTTCCAGAAATATATGAAAAACTTTTGATAATTTTTTTTTAAATTTTAACCATTGGTAGGAAAAGGGGAGCAAACACTTAATTATGGCCCTCCCAAAGAACTTTTTGCAACTTTGTAACAAAGACAATAACATGACTCAAATCATATTCGACAGCTTAAAAAAAAGTTTTTAAAAGTGATTTTTTAGATATTTTTGAAATTTTTTTTGGAATAAGAAGAGGTACTTTGGATACCTCAAGGTTGTTTTTTAAAATTTTTTGAATTTTAAATCTACTGACTACCATGTCAACTTAGTGGACAAATATTATTAATTTTTCAATGAAATTTAGAATCAAAAATTTAAAAGGCCCTTTATTTTCAAAAAAAAAAAAAAAAAATTAGTTTAATAAAATCAAGACTGTGTTATTCAATTGATTGTTTTTATTAAAAATTTTAAAATAAATATTATTTTCAATACCTGCAAATTGTTTAGAAAAAAATTTTTGAAATTAAGAAAACTAATGAGTTTGGGCTTAAATATTTCTTAGGAATTCTATAATATTTAAATAAATCATATAATTTATCATTTTCTACAAAAAGACATTTGCATTTTCTTAAAAGTAGAACCAATTTTTAATGTCACTTACATTTTGCTTTTCTCCTTTTAATTTAAATGGTATTAAGTAAAACAATTATTTTAATGTAGATGCAAAAAATTGAAGGGAAAAACAAATTTAAAAGGAAAAATCGCAGCAGATGGTCAGTAGAAAAACAGTAAAAAATGCAACGACGATAATTACAACCATAATCAGTAAGATAACGATATTGATGTTGCAAATGGAGTTTTGGCGAAGGCAAAAATAAATAAAAGAAATAAAGAAATATACAAGATGCAAATATAAAAAATTTATCAACCATTTAACAAATATTTTTCGTTAAATTTTTTAGACCAAACATACAGACACACACACTCTAATATGCCACATTAAATGCGTGTCTTGATTTTTCTGAAAAATCAGCAGGACGTGATTTATTTTTTTGCCATTAGATTTTTGCATTGAAAATAAATGCAAAGAAACATATAAAAAATAACACACAACAACACCCACTCATGTTGTAAAAAATAAAAAAAAACTGTTTAAAAAAGAACAATAACAACCTAAAGACAGACATCTGAGAATTTAAACAACCATGCAACTAAACAGAGCAGGGGCGTAAGCAAAATATTTTTTGTAGGGGAAATATGTATAAGAAGGCTATTTGAAAATAGTAAAAAATATTTTAATAAGTGTTAATAATCTTATCGTTTTTAGATAAAATTAAAAAATATTTTTTTGCAAGTGTTTCTAATTGACTGAATTTTTAATAACAAATAAGTTTAGAGAGAAGTTTTTACTGGTTCATGGTTTTTTGTCAAAGGTTAATGGAAGTATAATCATATATATTTTATTTTTTAAATTTAACTTATACTTACTAAAATTTTAAGATAATTTTTATTACGTCCCTACAAATACTGTTTAACTTCAAATTAAAACAAAGCGTAATAATAGTAATAATGTTTCCTCTTTGGCCAACGTCCTTCTATGTTTGCTTTCACTTTGGCACTTTAAAGCAAACATCTGGACCAACAATCAGCCAAAGTTTTTACTCAGAACTTTTTTGTTGCATTTTTAACACAAATCAAGAAAGGAAATAAGAAAACAAAACTGTAGAAGAAGGATTGCTTAGAAGAAGAGAAATTTTAATGCCAACTGGAATAATGAATGGATTGAAGGCGGATGTAGAACAAAGACAAAAAATTTTTTTTATATACATATTTATTTAAAAAAAAGTGAAAACTCTGTTGAATTAAATAAAAAAAATTTAAAGAACGAAAAAAATGTACAAAACTTTAGCTGGAGCGAAATAAAAGTGTTGCTATAGCTTTATTTAAAAAAAAGCTAAAAACTGTTAACAACAAAAACAAAACACAAAGCCTTTCGTTCGGTCTAGCAACTTTAAAAAAATTTTAAGGTCCTTAAAAAAATATAAACCAGTATTATATTTCAAATTAATATTTTATAAAAACCTTTTTCTCCCTTATTTTTTTACATACTTTAAGTTAGATTTCGAGGGATATTAACTAATGAAATTCGCTACTTCCACCCATAGGCCTATATACCCATTGCAAATCCCTTCAGAAAATCTTAACAGATATATAAGAAAAACTTATAGGAAAACGAAAAACGAAAGTAAAAACTCAAAACAAGTCAGTGTTTGTCAATCGCTCGTAGGCTGAAACCACCTATTACCCATCCATTTTGATAAGCGCTATGATATTCCCCAGCCCAAAGTCAGATATCTTACTAAGCCCACATAAAAAACGCTCTCTCGGTTATTTTATCGGCAGATCTGGAGTCTTGAACAGTGGCAAACAAGTCTTTATCTTCTTCCTAACCCCATATAATCTGCAGAAGTCCGAAAAATTTCTCTTTCATTTACTTGGAATATATCTTACATCGCAGTGCCCAGTGAGAGTCCCAATAACACCTCAGAATTTCCTTGCTCTCCTTTAGCAGTATGTCAGTACCCTTTCCTCTTAGCCTGGGCCGCAGAAGCCTGAAGATCCCGCTTTAGCCTTGCCCCTCCAGGTTTGACCCATTTTGTAACATTTTGTCTCTACTAACCCATAATTGAAACCCTTCGGCCTTAGCGGCTCACAGCTCAGCCCAACTTCCCGGGCACATTTAGTCCTGGAAAATTCGTTGGCAATTTTATTACCTGGCACCCAACAGAGTCTAATCCTGTGTGTCGCCAAAATCACCCTGGAAGTATGTCAACAGTTGTCCACAAGTCTAGACTAAATTTAATGTTCCTCTAGAGTCTTGAGCGCGCTCTGATTGTCAACGTAGATTGTCACGTCCACTTTCCAAGGGGTCTGTTGTCGTATAAATGTGAATTGCACATGTTTCTGAAGTTTTCAAAGAAATTGACTCGAAGTTTAATATTCAAGGTCATTAGGAAAAAATAAGTAAGAGAAAAAAGAGAGCCTTTTGCCACCTCTGAACCAGATTTAATATTTTTTGAAGGAAATTCGATCTTTAGCAAAATAAATAGTGCGATCTAAGAAAGCCTAATAAAAAACCGAATTGCATTTTATTAAATATAAATTTTTAGTTTTTTATATTAAAGGTTTTAATGATAAAATTTATTTAAAGAACTCATAAGATAAAGCTCAGTGAAATTTCTCTAAAGAAAATTTTAAATTTTTTTTTAAAATATTTTGTTAATTTTTATTATTTATTTTTTATAATTTTTTTTTGTCTTGCTTACGTTTGAATGACGTAATGATTTAAGTTTTTATAAAATTATTTTTTTTAATTTGTTTTATATTTTTTTTTATTTATTTATTTTTCCAGCTTGTTTAATAGTTTTATTATTTATATTTCTTTTTAAAAGTTAAAAAATGATTTTGTAAACATGAATTTTGTTTTTTAAAAATTTCAACATAATTTTATTTTTCTAATTTTACTTTTAAATATGACAAAGCTTAGCTCCAGTCGATGTTACCTCTCTTCCTTTAATAGTTGTGTAGTGAATTGCATACTTCTTCTGTTAACCTCCTGCTTCTTCTTAAATGGCAAATAATGAGGAAAACACATTTATTTGAGAATGTCTTACAAAAAACTAAAATGGAAAATATGGTTTTAATAAAAGAACATAAAATAAAAAATTCATGAAAAATAATATGATTTTTAAGTGACCAGCGTTAAAAAGAATAAATGCACTTGATAAGAGGCGAACTGCAGCATTTGTTTGTCATTTATCATTTTATATTAGAAAAGCAAAGAAAAAAAGAAATCATTTGTCCGTTTGTCTAAGCACAAAGTGATAAAATCGTAATAATGAAGAAGATAAAGTAATATGAATTTTTTATTTCTTTAGCAAGAAAAAAAAGAAAAGGATAATAATATTTTGTTAAAAGAGCTTTTGCGAAAGAAAAAATTTAAATAAGAAATGAGTTTTGCTTAAAACAAAACTGCAATTAGTATAGATGAAACTGAGTTTTTATTATGATTTATAACAAATTAATATTAACGGAATTAAAAATTAGTCAAAATTTTAATAATTTTTTTTTATACAAAATTGATTATCAACAAATTGTGATTGGGCCACCAATGCAATTAAAGCTGCTAAAGGATTATTGTAATAAAATTTCGTAAATTGTCGGAAGTTTTAAGTTGTTTTTTTGAAAAAAAGTAAAAAATAAATTAAGCATAAAAAAATTTAGTATTTTATTCTCTAACCTTATGTTTTTTGGTGTATTTTACACAGAAAAAATTATTTTAATTGCAGCGTTAAAAAAAATTAAAAAAAGTTTGTCTTCGTAAATCTTTAACCTAATTGCAGGTTTAGTATTTCATTTTGCGGCATTCAGCTGTGTAAAACACAAAAAAACATTTAACTGAACGAAGCTTATAAAATTCTCAGCTTTTTTAAAAAAAGAATAAAATTTTTTGTGATTTTTTTTTAATTTATCATTATTCTTTTGGGCTAAATTTTAATTTAGAAAAAAAAAATTAAAAAACTTTCTGCAAGCGTTTAAGCCTAGTAAACTGTTAGAAAAACTGAATCTTTATTTAGTCCATTACTACGTTATTTCTTCCGTGTAGTCCTTCTGGAGCGACAGTAAATAAATCACTTATTTTTATCTTCATACAAAAGAATATATTGTTTCGTACTTTATTTTAATGTTATTATTTTTCTACCCAATTAAATGTCCATAAAATCAAACGAACCAATATAAAAACCTATTTATAAGAACTGAATTATTTGAACACTTATACGTATGTATGTGTATGTATTTGTTTATGTATGTGTATAAATTTGTATAAGTTCATAACAAACTATTAAGCAAATTATAGTCCAACAATATGTTTCATTTCAGTTGTGATTTTAACCTGAACTTGTACGTTTTGGTTTTTATTGTTATTTATTATATCGACCTAAACGGCGACACATGGAAACTGTTTGTGGTATATTGTGACGTGCTTCAATGTGACGTACAAAACATACATGCATACATAAATATGTTTAGACCAATAATAAAATGTCTTTTGTTATTATGTAATTTTAGAAAATTTAAACAATATTTCAAAGAAAAATATTAAAAGGCTTGTTTTTTTTGAAAGCCCGGATTTGTGTTAATTTTAAAAAAATGCTCTGCTGATATATCATGATAAGCCGAAAAAAAAATTAGAGTTAGGGTCTTTTTATATTAGCGAAACGATACGCAAGTTTATGTACCATACAAATTTACTTGTTTATATGATATTGATTGTAGATGTCATAAATTCTTTTAAAAAAAATTGACACCAAATTAAAACAAACATGTAAATATGTGTCCCTTGTTTTAAGTAAATTTTAAAAATTTTTTACTTCTTTTCGTTTTCTAAGACATTTTTTATTAATAATTATTTAAAATGATTTTCCTAAAGCTTTTTTACAAATTGTAAAAATAAAACTAGTCAGAAAAAAATGGAAATGGAAAATTTTTTTATTTATATAAATAATATTTTTTTATACTTCAATAAATTCACTTGTCCTTTATCCACATGATTAACATATCTGTAAAACCAAAATAATAAAAAATAAATGTATAAAATTGAAAAGTTTTCGTTTATTTTTAAGAAGTTGCTTATATAACTTTTTATATTCTTCTTAAAAACTTAAGCTTTGATTATTGAATTATAAGTATATATTCATTTATATAATTTGTTGTTGTGTCTACTTTTTTTTTAATTTTGAAATAAAAAATTTAAAAAGATTTTAAATATTAATTTTACATTACTTGAAATTTATAGAATAAAATTTTTTATATTATTTGATTGTCTTTAATACATATGTATGCTTCACAAAAAAAAATAATAATAAAAAAATAAATTCATAAAAAAAGTAATATCCTTTTGTAGTTTTAGCATCAATTGATGTTGATTGATTTTAATAAAAAATGCCAGGCAATATGACACTGTTTTAGGAAAATGTTATTGATGTAGCAACAATTGTCAATAAAATACAATTTATGTTTTGCATATTTTTTTTTGTTTTTAAAAAATATTAGAGAAATAAATCAAAAAGGTCAACAATCACTTAACTATAAAACTTGACTATACTATTTGAATGTATATATATATATTTAATTGAAAATGAGAAAAATATGTAATTAAATATTTAAAACTTGTTTACCAATATTATGGTGTTTAGAGGGAAATTCCTTAAATCTTAGTTTATTCATTTAAAAAAATCACAATTAAAAACAATTTGCTCTAAATGAAGAAATTTAAAATAAGAATTAAATTTAAAATATTTTTTAAAAAATAAATTTTAAGAGCAAGAATTTTTTTTATTATGCATTTTAATTTTTTTTTGATAAGTAGAGTGTTTAGTATTAATAACTGTTTAATTTAATTGAAAAATGTTATTCAAACAAAACTGTTGCTATTCACGTATTTGTATTAGAGATGTCTTTAAATATTTGCTTTTATTTATAAGTTATTTCCATTATAATTTTACCAACTTTTTTTTAAAGAAAAAACATTTCTACATTATAATGAAATAATTTAGTTATAAAATATATTAAAACTATAATTCTCCTATTAGGAGTAGTCAAATTTAAAAATAAAAATTTTAATTTTTGAAAGTTTAACAATATATTTGCAGTTACTGCTATGTCAGTTTACGTAACCGTGGTCAAAAATTTTTGCGTTTGACAAAACCAACAGAGGTTGCAGTTTTTCTATTTGTCATGTCATTATTTAAATAAAGGCACCTTGTTAAAAGTTTCAACTCTCCACGTGGGAAACCAGTATACTACATACACCAAAGTTACCGCAATAATAATCAGAGCTTGTGCCAGTACCGAAGACTGGATCCTAATTCCGTGCTACCAGATACAATATTTTGTCGGACCCAATAGGGTTTTAGTGCAATCCTGAACTGGGACCCTTTTTTCCAAGGTACTACTATCACCAAGATTTGGTCATATAGCTTAGCTTAAGATTGTTTTTCGGAATGGCAAAAGTAAGGAGAAAATACTTCGGGACATTTTTTGTACTTCTGCAGTCTTGACACTGACAGGGAAATCCAATAATAAACTATAGAAATGATGTGAAACATGATCATTTATTGCTATTTTGAGTGGCAAGTTAGTTGCTTGCTAAGCCGATTCCTAAACATCCCTTTGCTTTAAGTGCCTTTGTTTTCCCGAACCCAGGATATGTGCACCTGTCTTTTGGCATATATTTTATTATTTGACTTCTTGCATACCGGAACAATTAAGCTTCATGTGAGGCTTAACGTCACTTGACTAGTAATAAACCTACTTGGGTACTTAATTATTTTTTGGCCCATAATAGCAACATATGAGCCATTGCCCGAACTCAGAATTGATTTTAAAGCACTTCGGTCTTGAGTTTAATAATGTTTTTCTGAACTTGGTGTTTTTATCGATATCTTGGCCATCTCCTTTTATGTCTTTCCCTTGGATAATTTTTAAACAAAATTTAAGCTGGAGCATTTTCAAATATATCATAAGAGTACCTTTATCATATAGTTTTATAGGTAGAATAATTGTCTTGTATAGTGTGAGTTTTATCTGCAGAGCCTTGTTGTTTAATTGCCTGCGTACTCCAAAATAATATTTTTAAACTTATTCACCTGAAAACTTTCAGCGTTAGAGGACAGTACATGATCAGCAGTAATAATCTTGAATATTAGAATCTATGCCTAAAAGATACCTATAGGGATTTTGTAGGGCTAAATAAACTTAACACATAACTGCAGCTGCAATGCATTCTTCCATTCTGGATCTATCTGTTAAAAAGTTTCAAGTCTTGTGGTCCACGCCAAGACCTCTATCCTTCCATAGTTATGCTCAGTTTTCAACTAAGCTCAGTAATGGGAGCATCTACTGACTGTTATTTTCTGCAGTTCAGTCATCACCAACTGATATCTGTAAAAGTTTTGTCACTGCCTCCAATCGATCTGTAGGGCTTCGCTTAGTACAAACTAAGTTTCAAACCAAAAATTGTTTTTTCTTAAAGCCATGTTCTTAACCCCTAATGATTTATTGGCTATAAGGCATATATATATGCATAGAAAGAAAACTCGCTTTCTAAAATCAAGAATTTTATTCTTGAATTTATCCAAAATTTTTTTAAGTACGATCCTTACTTACATTTTCTTAAATCAAGCCTATTCGGATTGATTCAACAAATCAAGCAGAAAAAAGCTTATTGTTTTAATATATTATTTTATATTTGAAAACAAAGTGTCTCGTTGGCCTAGAGGTAACGCACTTTTGCTGCAGTGCAAAAATCCTTGGTTCGAATCTCAGGTTCGGTAAGTAAAAAAAATGAAATTTTTAAATTATAAATTAATAAATTAATTATAAAATAAAAATAAAATATAAAATTCTTCTTCTTTAATTAAGCTCCATAAGTCAAAAAAATGACATTTCATTTTCAAATTAATCCAGTTTACGGCTTAAACCAATCTTTTTCACGCTTACATCAAGTACGGTTCCGAACTTAAATTAATCCGTTTTTGGCTTAATTGTGGCTAAAAGTGAGAAATTCGTACTTGAAAAATTTTACTTGGAGTAAGAAATTTCGTACTTGATTTAAGAAAAACCGTACTCACCGTACTTTTGACACCGCTATAGCTTGACTTAAGTAAAGTTTTCTTAGATAATTTTTTGTGTGTGTGGAATAAGCATTTGTTGTAGGTGAATATTAGTTTCTTTCAAAATTATTTTGCAAGTCGCTTTTACACAACATCATTACCACACTTTCTAAATAATGTTTGAAACTGTTGTACGTCTTTCAGTCATACCAATAAAATAAAAATAAAATAAAATAATAGAAGAAAAAAACCAAAACGTCATAAAAATTTCTTACCATAAAAACAAACAGACACCAAACATGTTTCTTTCAAATCACAATAAGATTAACAATAACAACTGTAACAACAAATACAACTGAGACAGCAAAATATCTGAAAACTAATACAACAAGAACATAAGGTAATAGAATAAAAATAATATAAAATAGAAACATGAAAACGAACAACGATCAGTGTTCTTCTTCAAAAACTGATTACATCATATATTTTGTCAAATATTCATGCAATAACATCTACTTACTCAGGATATTTACTTACACGTATGTACATACATGTACAACATGTTTTTGCAACAATAAAAACAAAACAATAAAATAAAAAACATAGAAATATGAAGTAAATGACATTGATGGGGAAATAAATAGCAGCGCAAAATTTTAAGGAAAAATTTTGGTTTTTTGAAAACGTTTTTTGTGTGATTAGTTAAGTTTTTTTTAAATATATGAAAATTTAATTTAACTTTTGGATACTTAGAATATTAGGGGCTTAGGATACTCTAGTTTAATAGAAAGGTAAATACTAAGATCCTGTTAACTCTATTGCAATGCATTTGTTAAAACAATAAAGATTTATAAAAAAATTATTAAAAAATTATGTTTTTACCATCTTCACTGTAAGATTTATGAACTTAACCTTCCAAAAATGTGGGCATCTGTAACATTGTTTTCATGTTTTGAGGTTTTAGTTTTGGTTTTAATTTTAAGTTTTTTTTATTGTTTGTTGTTATTTGAATGTAAGTTAAAATTACTTTATCTGTCATGTATAATTTTGTTAAGTTTATTTTATTTTGTTGAGTTTATAGAATTTATTTACTCCTGTTTCTTTTATCATAATAAACTGTATTACAATAGAAAAGTTGTTCATAGTAAATGAAATACAAATTTTTAAAAAATCCAAAAAAAATATTTTAAAAATTTTAATATTAAATCCAGTTCAATAAAATAAAATTCAACAAAAAACAATTGTAAATTTTTAGATTAAATTATTTAGTAAAAAGAAACAAACTTTATGGCACAAATAAATGGAAATTTGTTTGGGTCGTTAATTTTCCGAAAATAAAATCAACTAAAAAGAATTGCGTTCTTAAAGTACAAATATTCTCAGCTAAAGTGGCTACGTGGGCACTAAAATACCATTGTTCAGCTATTAAATAAATTAGTTTTAAGGGCCCCAAACTATTATATCTTTTGTTTGCCAATTAACAATCCCCCTTATTTATTACTCTATTTGATTTAAACTCATCAAAAGCCTAATTTTTTTAACAAATAAATCAATGTCCTTTAATAAAATTTTCTTTTTAACTTAAAACAGCATGAAACCGAAAATAATAAAAGTCTTCATTAAAGTTTCTTTTATTTGCATAGTTTAGCTTAAGTACCATTGAGTCATTTAAGCATAAAATGTTATAAAATAGTTTTATATAAAAATAGTTAATTATTCTTTGTGTTAATTTCCCCAATTGACAATTAAGGTTTTAGCTATTTTAATTAATGCCTCACTTACTGCGCTTCTTTAAGAAGAACCCAAAAGAAAAACAACTCGAATAAATAAAATTTACTCAACAAAATGTTTTCAACTACCATGGTTTTGGTGTTACAAGGGAAACGCCTCATTGACTGCCAGTCAGGCAGCCAGATTGTGTTTCCATTTTAAATTTTGCTGAGGATTAAATTTTTTATGCATAATTTGAGTTAAATATTTTACATTTACATAATATTTAAGTGAAATGAATACTTAAATGCAAATAGAAAGAAAATTAAATTGTATTTTTGTTTTCCTTAACTCTACTCTTGTTTTCATTTGCGTACTTGTGTTTTTCTTTTGTTTTGTTTTCGTTAACACTAAAATAAAGTTGGGGAGAAAATTTATTAAAACAAAAAAAGAGATAATTTTGTTTTTAAATGCAGTTCTTTGTTCTAGGCATACACTTAGTCAGGGTGTATTTGTATGGTGGCATAGCTTTACCAGCTCTAGCTCATAATAACCCATTTCCATGCTTACATTTGGCCAAAGCTGCATATACGAAAAAAAGAAAAACACTTTATTTCAGGTTTGTCCTTTTGCATATAGTTGACCAAAACTTAGTAATGGAAAATTCAAATATAAAAACTAGAACCAGAAACTATTAAAAGGGGGAGTTAAAAATAACATGTTGCTCAGATAGTTTCTTTTATATTACTTTAATAATGTGCATGCAGGGAGGCAAAGCCTAGCTCAAGCTATGTGCCAGCACGAAATTACTTCTGAGCACTATATGTTTACCTTTAAGCTTTTACAGGGCCAACTACTTTATTGACGTGCTGCAGCATCAACTATATGGATAACGAGAAACATTTTTTTAGGTCTTAAAGGTTTTTGCACTAAAAGAGAAACAAAAAGACAAAACGAATGCTATAAAACGAAACGAAGAGAGAATAAAAAAGAAATGCCTGCCGAATCGTACACAAAAGCAAAGTCCTTGTAAGGCTACCTTTTACCTGGCCACTATGCCGGTAGAGAAAGTGCCCTTTGATCTCTATTTCATCCACATTCTATACCACTTAGTGATCATAAGTTTAAAGTCCTAGCTTTCCGTTACAAACTTCTTTAGCTCTCATGCACTTATTAAAAGGCAGGTTAGTAGTATTCTTATCCAGGCCTGGCCACAGAAGTCTGGAAGTATCGCCATTATCCATTTCTCTTTGGGCGTGACTTATTTTGTCCGTATCTTTATCAAGTTGTAAAAAGCCACGAATGATAGACTAACCGGCTCACAGCATAGCGCAATACCTTGGACCGATCGCCTCCTTGCAAGCTCGTCAGCACTTTTACTACTGGTAGTGTTCGCGGATTTCTTCACAGTAAGAAACTCCCTGTGGTAAACGCTAAATTTCGCATTAAATATATATATGCCCCAGTCCTATTGTCAGTATGCATCTTCGATCCATTAGTAAGATTTCCACAGCCCTAAAAGAATTTATTTTGATCCTCTCCAGTCATCCCTATCTGGGAATATTAACCTTAGTTTTCCCGAAATTAAGACTTACGACCATTTAATCAGACAGAACCAACTGCCCCAAAAGTCAACCACAACCCTCCTCCTCAACCCAAATCATTCCCATATCACGGATAAGGTTCTGATACTTATTTCTATGTTACCAGACTTTAATTGAATAATAGTTGATTTCGCGACATTTTTTCCTGTATTAATCCACTCAATTAAGCAGAGCCTTTATTGTCATCAGTATTTTTGATTTCGGCAACATCTCCTGGAAATGCTTAAATTGTCCTTTAAAGCAACGTTACTGAGCTCAGCATTTAGTTAGCTGCATCTCTATCTGCCACTCTCTAGACAACTCAATACTAGTAAGTCACCTGGGCCGGATGGTATACTAGCACAGGTTTTGAAAGAATGTTCTTCGACGCTGTCGCGTCCATTAGCTAACCTTTTCAGCCGTATTTATCATGCCGGAGTATTTCCGATGTGCTGGAAAGTAGCTAAATTAATTGCCTTTGGTGTCGGTGAAAAATTTTCTCGATTTCTATCGAGTTTTCTTACAGATCGCACTATTTGTGTTGTTATAGATGGGATCTCTTCAATGAGTATAAAATCAATTCAGGGGTACCGCAAGGCTCCGTCCTCTCTCCTACCTTATTTCTTATCTTTCTGAATGACCTTCTATGTCAAACTTCGAATCCTATTTATTCCTTTGCAGACGACAGCAGCATATGCCATTCATACTCCTTTGACCATAGAACTAGCTCTTTGGAGATTGGAGCTAGGAGACAGAGTATGAATGTTTCGATTAACCGCGATCTGGTAATCTCCAAATGGGGTCGTGCGAATAGGGTCGATTTTAATGCCCGTAAAACCCAATGTTGTCTTTTGACACATAAACGCACAATGGACGATGCTGCCTCGTCTGTATTAATGGATGATGTAAGTATTGAAAAGACAGATACCCTTGATGTTCTGGGCATGAGAATCCAGTGCGATGTCCGCTGGACGGAACACAATTTTCTTGTGTCGAAGGAAGCATCGAAATGTCTTGGTCTTCTTAAACGCTGTAGGAATTACTTTACACCATCTGATCTTCGTAATATTTATACCACCTATATCCGACCAAAAATGGAATACAGCTCCCATGTATGGGCTGGTGCCTCAAAGTCTATTTTGGGGCTACTTGACCGCGTACAGGAACGAGCGAAGATACTCATCGGCGACGTTGTGTTATCTAGCCGTATGGATTCACTCGAACACCGTCGTGATGTGGGGTGTGTTTCGCTGTTCTATCGATACTATAATGGAATGTGCTCTGAGTAAATCAAGGAACTTGTTCCCGAGACCCGGAACTTTTTGCGTGATACACGTTTTTCTAGAAGAGCACACCCATACGTAGTGGACTGGCCAGTGAATCGCACCACTCATTACAGGGAGAATTCCTTCTTCGGTCGCACAGTTCGTATGTGGAATAAACTTCCTAGCTGTGTCTTTCCTGCCACAGTAAATATCGAGAAATTTAAATCAAATGTCCACAAACACTACTCCCTTAATACTCCTTCCTATAACCTATTTTCCTGATACCAACACAATGCAATGCATGGTAGGGGCCATCCCCTGAGTGCTGGTTATTATTAAAAAAAAAAAAAAAAAAAAAAAAAATAATACAAGTACGCCAAAGTGACTTACCAGACACAGATCTAAATCGAAGACTTGTGGGTTTTAAAGCAACCCGGGGTTTATAGCCTTTTTCCCCCCGGAAGCACGTAAACCATTAATTTTGTTGCTCTTTTTAAGCCATATTAAGAAAAACATGTTAATTGCAATATATTTGCAATGTTTTCTTTTATGCTAACATTTAAGCTTATTTTCTAGGATATCATATATATTTTAATAAAACCAACAATAAGACTAGTCTCAGATTTGAATTTTTTTAAATCTAATATTTTCCACATTTCCAACTAAGCCGCAAATATATATTTTGAAAGTTACAAGCGGAATAAAAAAAATAAGTATGATAAGCCCGTATGAAAGCCAGAATAATTATTTTGACTCTGCTTTAGTAAATAAACATTTGATTAAAGAAACTTAAATTAAATGTTCGGATTATTTAGGTAAAAAGCTGTTAGAAGACTAATTAGCAATTATTAAAATAAAAACTTGACATCAAGGCAACGTATTGTAACATAATTATGTTTTACAAACACAGGCAAAATCTGATAATTTTCTACCCTGTAGATAAAATAACAAGTTTTTTTTACAATAATAGTAGTAACCGGGGTGCCCCGGTAGGTCAGTAGCAAGGGGTTGTGGGTTCGACTCCCACCAGAGATCCTGGAAAGTTTGTTTCATCCTACTTTTCATTCATTCTTATTCTTCTTTAAATTTCTTTTTTCCATCTATAACCATTTTTTTCTATATTTCTCCAAAGCACCACAAAGGGACCAAATTAAGCGAATCGAAATGAGCTGCACCTTTTCTTTTACGGCTGCCTTTTCTATCTAACCTTTTGACTTCAAACTAATTGCATATCTGACCTTTTTTCATACATCGAACTATCAGTTAGCATTATTTATATATCAGTTGAAATACTTGATTTTTTATTTAAAGCTTTTTATCTGGATTATATTTTTTTTGCACTTATTGTTCAGCGCAGTCGATGTATTAATTTATTTGTTTTATTTGGCTTCCAATCAACTGACACATACTTATTACTTTTACAACAATTCTGGTTGAAACTAGTACATAACTCTTCCAAAACGTTACTAGTTTCAACTTTAGCTGCAGGGTATTATAAATGTAAATACGTACGTATGTGAGTTGTCATATGTGCATGTATATGTAAGTACATGGGATTATAAGAAATTAGGCACAAGTGCTAATCATACAAATTGCTAGCATGTGTAGATTATGTTTAATAATGAAATAATTTAATTAACATACCAAATTGGAACAAATTATTTTAATATGAGTAGAAACCAGTAAAAATTAAAAAAAAATATATAGTTACCCTAACGTAAAAAGGTCCGCATTTTTTTAAACCGATAGATTTTTGGCTAATTGCAGATATAAGCAAAACCTGGGTTTATAAAACAATATTAGTTAGGGCCTTTTTAAATTAAGGTAATAGTATACATGAATATTAAAAGTATTAAGAAATATTTTGAAATATATTTCATTTTTTTTTAAAATTTTATAAAGCCTTATATGTGTGGAAAAAAAGTTTTGTTTATTTCTAAATTTTTCATTCTGATTTAAAAATCAAAAATACTAAAAAATATATTTTTCCGGGAAACTTTAAATTTATATTTTTTTTTTATAATTTAAAAACAATGAAGAAATAACTTAAAAGTTATTATATTAAAAAATTCACTTCCTTTTATTAAGTGAAGTGGAATAAATATAAGTTCGGAGAGTTCTTTAATTTCGGAATTAACGCTAAGACTCGACATGCAGAAGCATTTTAAAAATATATAATTAATAAATAAACCTATAAATAACTGTCAGTTGCTCAGATCCAAAGGTTAACCATAATTTGTAAGCTTGTAAAGTTCTAAATCTTATGTCTTTATATTCATCAAAAGATAACAGGAATATCATAAGCAAATCTTTATTTCTGTATTAAATTCCATATGCCTCCTCAAGGTAATAATAAATATATCATATATAAAATGTCAGGCAAAGACAAATTATAATCATAAGTAAGAAAATCATTTTTGCCATCCTAACAGGTACTAAATTTTCTTTGTTCATCATCATTATCCTTAAAATTAAAACATTTGCTAAAGAAAATGAACTTAAAAAATTTTGAAAACAACAACAATATTTTAAGTTATTCTGTCTCATAAATTCTCATAATCCTTTTAGTGATTACTATTGAAATCAACACAAGATAACACACATCACAGTAAAACTATGGTAGAATCCACAATAAAGACAAAAAGATGTAGTATCAACAAAAAGAAATGGAGTGACATAAAAATATCACCATCGTGATTAAAACTATTTGAATTATCATTATCATCAACAGAGTTATTATTAAAATTATCATTTAGGAACTAAGTTGTTAGAAGTAGTGTCACTTATGCAACTTATGCGACTAAAAATAAACGAGTAAATAAAGGAAACATTGAAATTTTTCAAGTTTTTAGAAACACACAGCACGGTGAAGTATCGAGAATAAATTAATTTAAAAATTGAAAAAAGAAAGGAAAGGATCTGAGAAGAACTAAAAATCACTTTAAAGTATAACTGTGTTTGATTCAGAGGACCGTAAAAGTGATTGCGGCTAAGTTGTCGAGAAATTACCTCTTGGTTGGTCGGCCGAACTTGGAGCTAGTTCAGAATGTCTAAAGTTCTTTTACCAGGACACTTAGTTTCACATGAAAGCCAACATTTAGATTGCGAACAAATAAAGTCGTAGCACTACAAACTATTGTAGAATATGTAAGGGTGAGAAGAAAAAAGCTCTAAGTCACGTTATCGATCGTATTAAAGATGTTTAGAGCAAAAAGGCTGAGCAAAAGGATGTACCATGAACTAAGCGATAATAAGGATTACATCCTTGTTTGATAAACTTTTGTTTGAAGCGAGGCAATATAAATGCGACTATTTCAATGTGGATTGTTATATAAAAATTGCTTCTTTTTAAATATAAAACAAACAACATTCGCATTTCAAAACATATTCAGTAAATAGTTAATAAAAACGTGAATTGATTTAAAAAAATTTAATGCAGACAATTTTGTTGGCCGGTTTTGTGTTAACAGATGATCTTGTTATGTCACAATCAATGAGAATGTTTGCCACTGTAAGCCAATCAATACTAGACAAAACTATTGGCAAATATTTTTTGAGTAAAAACTTTTCGAATTAGCGCAAAGAACAAAACTAGTTTGGGTTAGGAATAGTAATTGAAAAAATAGACCTTTAAACTTAAATTGGGCTCCCTGATGCGTATAGTAAATTACAGACCTAACTGTCAGCTACTGGAGATTATACAAGATATATGACAAAATTATTGAAAACTTTATCGACAGCTAAACTTATCAACTCATTATTCTTCATCATGTTATAGAAACCATATATGTAGCGGATAACTTCGACTTTTTAACTTTCTTAATTCAAACTTGTCTTTTTTTCTATCTTTTTTTTACAGGTATAAGGGACTAAAATAATAAGCCCTGGGGCCAAATCGTCGCATTCTATTCGAATCGAAATTAAAAAATTCTTATTAGAATTCCTATAATCAAAGCATTGACAACTCGATCGATCGAATGAAATTTCGATTCGAATCGAATGCGACGATTTGGCCCCTGGTTAGCTGCACCTTACTTTCATCATTATTTCGCAGCAGCCTTCTCCACCAAGCTCAACTTCCAACCATCGTATCGGCTATTAATTGGAGTTATACATGGCTAATTTAACTGAAGGGTGTGATCACCAAAACTGTAAGTATAAATTTTACGGAAGGGCATAAGTTTATAAAAACGGGGGCCAAATCGTCGCATTCGATTCGAATCGAAATTTCACTCGATTGATCGTGTTGTCAATGCTTTGAGTATAGGAATTCTAATAAGAATTTTTAAATTTCGATTCGAATCGAATGCGACGATTTGGCCCCGGTTTATTTTTTAACGTTTAGTAGTAGATAGACAATTAAAGAACAAGCTGATATATCATTAGAAAACTGTGACGGGTTTGACCTAAAAATCAAAATGTTGCTTTTAAATCGTGCTGTGTAAAATATTCTTAAGAGTAGGTTGAGTTTTTTTAATTTAAATGGGGGCTTAAAGTGTTTTTAATTATATTTAATACCATTTTGTTTTTAATTTATTCTTCTTAAGTAAAAAGCTTATAGAAAATGTGGCGAGTGTGGCATTTTTAGCAAAACGTAAAGCAATGAGAGCCGACTTTTTAGTAAAAGATTATTCTTAACTATTGTCAAATATTAATTTATTACAAATAAAATATTTGCCAATTTATTTGTATTTCGACTATTTTTATTCTCTTTTAAATATAAATTCAGAAATTTTTTTGAAAAAAAATGATTTTTTCCCGTTTTGGTCCGTTTTTTGTAAAATTACTCAAAAATAATTCCTATATTAGGATTTTTACAAGAAACACGATAATTTTTATTTATGAACTAATTTTGTTTTATGTGTTATTTACGTTATTTTTTATAGCCATCGTCCAGAGAATGTACCTATGCGGCACGCCGCAGTGCCTCATCAACTCTTACCAAGTATATGAAATAGCATTTGTCTTCGACTTTTTAACTTTCTTTGGCTAAGTATCTATTTATTTCTTTCACAGGTATTAAAAAAGAGATGAAGATAATGGCTGGCTAGCGCGCATCACCTAACTTTTTTCAAACTTTCGCAGCAGCCTGTTCTACCTAGCCCACTGTAGTCCCATACACATGTTGAGTGAAATAGTATATTACAGACCATTTTTTGGATATTTATGCTTGTCTTTGTTTTTGTATATAACAGGTTTTATTATCACTTATACATATATTTTCTATTCACAGGCAAAATAACGATGCCTTCTGAAACCTCTGAGCAGAGAATATATGTAGAATAAATGTTTAAAAAATTATTACTCCTTTTACTTGTTTTATGATAAAATTTTATTTACTTTTCTTGCATCTATGCAATTTTAAAACACAAGAATACCTTAATATGTATGTTTGTAAGTATGTACACCATCCAAACAATTTATGTTCGAAAAGACATTTAAATATTAAATAAAAAAATTTTAATTTTATCGATACTAATATTATATCTTTATGTTATAACAGATATTTTCGAATAAAAAGTAACGTTTTTATACCTAATACTTAATGAACGAGAGAAGTTTTTTAGTTACTTTTTTAAAGTTAGAAATTCGAAGAAAATTTGAATTTGTTTAAAAATCCTTGATCTGCATCAAATTTTTATACTTTAATTTTATCTATAAAAAGTCCAGCCATTCATAAACTTTTACAGTACTAAAAATTACAATGAATTTTAATCAGAAAATTCGAAATACGTACATATATTTAAAATAATATTTTTTTTGTAGAGCCCTTACTATCTTCCAATAGAGCCGAAGTAGTGACTTATTAGTTTTGTTCTATCCATAAATAAACTCTTATATTTTAATAGGGATTATGTGTGTAAAGCAAGGAATTTCTAAAAATACGAAAATGTGTGTTAAATAAATTCAAACGTTTGCATTAAAAAAATACACTTTTGCACTTACGTACACATGTGTACATGCATTCATACATAAATACATATGTACATGTCCTTAATTTTAAATAAATATATGTAAAAGTGTGTTTGAAAAAGTAAAAAAATGACATTTTTAAGATAAAATAAAAATGATGATGATGAATTTCGTTGTAGACGTATTTTTAAGTAGCATTGAATATTGTGCAAATTGTGTACAACATACAAACAAACAGACATACAAAAACATATTTACACTTGCTCCAATTTTCATTTTCATCTTGGTTTTATTTCAATTGCAAACAACGTACATGGCGTAAAAATTAATAAAATAACTTTTTTTTAAATCTTAAAGATTTTTAACTAAATGAAACCAAAAAGGACTTGACAAAACTAGATGTAAAGAAGAAGAAGAGAAAAAAAATATCTACTTGAAAATGGGCTAATGAATGTAAGCAGAAAGCTAATGAAATATTAAAGAAGCAAAAAACGTTATAAACAGGGACACACTAATGACTTGGAATGATGAGATGGTTTCATCAAATTCTTTGCAGGCGGTTGGGTGTTTGTGTTGTGTCGAATAGAGGAAATATTTGAAAGACGCTTAAATAAGATTATAATTATGAACTAGATAATTGCTTAAAAGGATTTTAAGTAAAGTAGATAGTGAATATAATTTAAATCTTTTAGTTTTATTTATTTTCTTAAGATGCATAATTAGGGATAACAAATGAAAACTAAAAAATAAAATTTATGTAAATGCTTGACCTTGAATATAAAGATTTGAAAAAAACTTATTTTTATCCTAAAAACTATTACTTGAAAGTTGATGCTTTTGTTAAACGCAGTAAATTATTTATAAAAAAATTAGTTTAAATAAAGAAAGGAAAAAAACCTTTATAAGTTACTTAATGCCCCAAAGTTTATCAAACCTTAATGTCTTTACATAAAAACTTTAGCAAAAATCCATTATAAAAACAAAGATATTGTTTGTTAAATAAAATTCAACGATAAAAGCAACCACGTAACTAACAAATCAGTCTGGTTAATTTGTTGTAGAGAAGGGGGCGATTTTCTTAAATGTTTAGAAAAAGTAAGAAAATACCATATTTTTTTGTTAACAAAACTAAGCTCTAACAGCCATAATTTTAAATCCCTTTATGGCTGGCGGTCGCATTTGGAAGATATGTTTTAATAAAAACAAAGAAAAAAGTTATAAAATAAAAATTTATATATAAAACTCATAAAAAAATTGTAACGCACAAAACATCTAAAATTTAGTAACAATAAAAATTTAACTCTTAAACACACACACAAACACACACCCGCAGCCACACGTCATTTTAATATTTTACCAGCCACACTTTTCCTTTTAACATTAGTTGTTAAATAATAACTATAATATTGTACCAAGGGAACAATTAATTATTTTGTTAATTTTATCAACACGTTAAAATTGTAAAAAAATGTACGAAAAGACAGGTTAATTTTAAAGTATGTCACGCTCACTCACGCACACACACACAAAGGTAAATGTTAACTTCCATGTAATGTGTATATTTATGTAAATGTATTTTGTGTCAACCACGAATTTAAATTTAAACATTGTTTATTCAGGCATTTGCGACGACTTTTATCCGTCCGTTTGCCTGGGTAGACTTACTGGTTAAAGCTCAAAGTTGGGGACAGTGAAGGAAAAGAGTTAATTCATACAATGTCTTTGTCTTTCATTTCGTAATGGTTAACTTTTGAGCTGCATATGAGTTAGTTGTTATGCATTATATATTTTTAGACTCAAATACTCAAAAATTTTGAAAAGTTCCAAAATGCCAAAAGAAGTTTTAAGATTCATATATATATGTTCTCAAAAAAATTAAAAAAAATTTCCAAAAAGGGAAAAGTCCTTTTTGGGTTTTTTGGTTGACTTTCGACCTCAACTGAATCTATTGCACTTGATTTCGTATTTTTTGACACATAATCTTAAAACTTATATTAATATTTCTCTACTAGTAACCTAACAAAAGTACCTTAAATGTACCAAAATATAATATCTTCTGTTTGTGGTACCCTTAATAATACAGAATTTAAAAAAGTGTAAAAAATGCATTCATATTATTTCAAGCGTTTAATGTTTCTGCCTTTATTGGCGAAAAGGCCACAAAAAGTACTTGAAAAGTGCCATAGTATAAATCTTACCTTTTTTTTACTCTTTAGAGTATAAAATTTGACAAAACCTTTTTTATCATATTAATCCTTTTTAAAGTCTATCAAACGGAATTTGAATTTTTGTTGTTGTTGTCGTTAATGGATCAAAAGGTATAAAAAGTACCCAAAAAGTACAAAAATGAAATTTGGGTCCGAAATATTCATATATTTTTATAATGTGTCGAATGTAGTATCATATATATTTTATATTTATTAATTTAAAAATTGCAAAGTGGAACCAAGCACTATTAATACCAAGCTGTTAACCCATTTTGACACTTAAGGCCTAAAACGTACTTGGGCCGGGTCAGTTTATTTTTCCAACGGAATATTGTACCTTTTGAATTTTGTTTCTATCGTGTATAGGTTTTTCCGTTTTTCTTCCTCAGGGTCCGGATTATCTGAAAAATCATCTTGGTAAACCTATAAATCGGAAAAGGTAATAACAGTCTAAATTTTAACCCCCTAGCCTTAAGTGTTTAGGTTGTGTCATGACGAATTAGTAATTCAGACAGTCAGTCAGTTAATAACCCTGTTTCTATGTGTACAAAATACTAATAAAACGAGCAAATGTAAACCAATTTGCTGTAATACACGCTACAGTATTTTAATATCTTATGCTCAATTTAGGTGTATTCCATGTTTACAAAATTCATTCATTTAAATGTCTGCTACTTACTGGGGTTTTCGTTTTTGTTTAAAATAATTCATGCAAAATATTATTGTGGCAGCTAAAGTCAAAGTTTTTTTTTAAATAAAATACAGATTTATTTAGAAAAAGATTTGTTTTGTTACGATTTTAGTTCTTTTTGTTGTAAAAGTTCGCTTTTTAACATGTTTGGGTCGGGTTGAATAAATGTTGGTTAAATTGAGTTGGGTCTGTTTGAAAAAGACCATGTAGCAGACCAAAATACTTTTTTAAATTTAACCTGGGCTTGCTGCTTTATTTCTCTTCTTTTACATTTATGTTGCTGCCATTTTTTTGTTTTGGACAAAAATAAAAAAAAAATTTGCCAGTTTTCCCCCTTTTTTGCAGGTTTAATATTAAGCTTGATTTTACGGATGTAAAAATTAAATTTTGTGAATTTTCTTTTTAAAGGGGGGATATTTACTTTTGAATACAACGCAACTTAATGAAATTACCCCTGGCAACAATTGTTGAGTTTAATTGGGAGTCATTAGCAAAGGATTTTTGTAATATTTGCTGAGAAAGTTAAGGGATTTTAAGTAAAACCCTAAATGTCCTGTTTAAAATTTCAAACATGCTTAGATTTATACAATTTTTATTTCATCTAGTATTAAGTTGTATGAAAAAAAAAACAGAAATAATTTTTTTTATTTTTTGTTTTTAAAAAAGTCCTTGAAATTAAATTTAGTAATTTATTTAAATTTTTATTTCTTTTTTTTTTTTTTTGAAAACAATAAAAAGACCAGAAAACATCAGGTTTAAAATTAGCCATGCAATTTGTTTTTGTTTTTTGTCAAACGGAGCAAACAATGTTTAGTTCTAGAAGACAAAAAAAGAACGCAATAACAAAGTTTTGTTGCAATAAAAGTTTTCTAATTTATGATTTATAAACATAAGTCTTTTGCTAAAAGTTTCGAAGTATGATATTAAATAGATAAACATCTTATAGCACAGATACACTGAAATAAATTGTTATCTGATTCTTAAAATCAAAATATGTATGGATGTACTTTTTTTAAGAAAAAAGATGTTTTCCAATGATGGCTTGAGTTATAACAGGGGTTATGGTATTAGAAAGAATTACGCTGTTTGGCTGGAATTTTTTTTTTTATCCGGAAAAGAGGCTTGAGGTAAATTGGTCCGAAGAGCATTTGGGTTAGACGTAAGTGTAACAACTAAGTCGATTAATGTGTGACTTATATGAGAGGGTTACAATTATTAGAGGCTAAAGCGAGCAGGTACTCAGCTGAGGCTGCCTGCTGCAGTGTCTTATTGGCCGGAAGCTTAAGTGAGCAAAACAATAATCTTAAGGTAAAGGAGCCAATATTTCTGCTGCTCAATATAATATTATGGTACTATTGGAAAATTGGCAACCAAATACATTCGACTTCTGCCGATTTTACGGGGACGCAAATTCGGTCAAACCGATAAAACAGATTTTTTCCCAAATTCGGACCCTTTCCTTAAGACGGCGCTTAGTTTTCGAAAATAAATTTTTTGATAACATATGCGTCCTTTGGTCTGGTCAGATTTGAGAAGCTCATAATAAATTTATTTCCTAATAAAAGCCTAAATAAACACGGAGTTAGATGGATTTTTTTATGTCGATTTCCTATACTTCAAATAGTATTTATTTTAGCGTTTTAACAAAAGTTTTTTGTTCATGCAAAGCCGATTTGAAAGATCTCGTGGACTTAGCTTTAATGGTTTCTTTTTCTGGTGCTTTAAGAGGGTTCCTGCTACTTGTAAAGGTTTTAAAATTTAAGATTTAAGGTTTGATAGCTTCCATTGATTTTGAAATTTAAGTCTTTATAAAGTTATGCCCTAAATTTACAGTCTTCAAATTATTTGTTTGAGGTATCTAACTGTCAAAGCCTACGACTTCTGTTGTAAGACCTGCATTTAAGGATTAAACGTATAAAAGTTTTTACATCTCTTAAATATAAGCAAGTAAGAGTGCTATATTCGGCTGTAGCGAATCTTATATACCCTTCACAACGTGTTGGGGTTTCTCCCTATTTTTTTCAAGTTTTGTATAACAACCCTCGTAGGAGGTAGTGATAGGGGGTTAATATGTTCTAGGAAAATGTTTGCAAGGATAAATGTGGTTGGGGTTAGTTTTACATTTGACATATCCAAGGGCATCCTTGAAGCTATAGGGGGGACTTTACACAATTTATCAAATTATGTTTAAAAGCTTCTTAAGGCGATGGAAATAGGCGGTAAGTATGCTCTAGCAATATGTTTGGGAGAGGAAACTAATAGGGGTCGGTCGAACACTTTATTTCTCTAGGGCCGACACTAGGGAAGTTATGGGCGTTTTTACAGAATTTTTGTAAATTTTGTATGCAACCAACCCCCTTATGTGGTGGACATAGAGGATTAGTATAATTAAGGAGAATGTTTGGAGAGGAAAACTAATGGGGGTCTGTGATGCCTTTTTTTCTTCTTTGGGTAACTCCTGGGAAGTTGTAAGGGGTTTTTCTCCTTTGTATGGCAACTCTATTAAAGGCCAGAGATAGTGGGTTAGTATAATCCACGAAAATTTTTAGGAGAAAAAGTGAATTGGAGTCGGTTTTTATTTGACATTTTTAGGAGCACCCTGGGAGCTGTAGGAGCAATTTAAAAAAAATTAATTTTTTTTAAAATAGCAACCCTGTTATTGGCTGAAGATAAAGGATAAGTATGTTCCACAAAAATTTTTGTGAAAAAAAACTAATGGGGGTCGGTCTTATATTGCACTAGTGTAGGGGAAACTCCGGGGCAGTTGTGGAGATTTTTATGTACAAATTTTAGAGGAACAAACGGAGGTAGCCTTAGTTGTTGGCTTTCACCTTAGTCAGTTATTAAGCGATTTTTCTAGACTTCAATAGCGGAATTTTCGCAGGTATTTATGAAAATTTGATACTACTTGCGTATCTATGCGACATCGAGGGGCTTCAAAAAGTTAGTTTCAACCATAACGACACGCGAATAGATTGACAGACGGATATCGCTAAATCGACTTCTCTATCCATAAGGACCAAGAAACTTTATGGAATCGCAGGTGTATATTTAAGAAATTATAATTAGAATGACAAGCTTATGTATACCCTTAATAGTTATGCGAAGGGTATAAAATAGATAAAAATAAAGGTGGCGATTAAAATATGTCCTTGGTAAACGAAGACAACAAAGGACATTTTATATTAAAAAAATTGACATTAAACTTTAAAGTTTATTATTTTTATATGTGGTCCAGCACTAAGCCAAAGAATTATTTTTCACAATAAAAAATTAAATTAGATTAAAAATAAAAAGAAAAACAAATATAAAAAAGGCACGTTTTCCGTTTAAGTTAATGCCATTGACATTTAAGGCAGTTGTGGTTTTTTTATTTATTATATCCTTAGTATTTTTATTATTTGTTTTGCAATGACAATTATGACTATAAAAATATTAAAACATTGTCTATAAAGTTTGTAAAATTTATCATCTTTACCTTTGTAAAACAATTTAAATAGTTTATTTTCTTCTTTAAATTTAATTTCTTTAATATTTTTATTATATTAAGATTTAAAAATAAAAGCTTTTTTAAGATTCATCATTTGAAGGCAAGTGTTTCTTGTTTTTACTGAATGGCTATAAAAAATATTTTTTTGTTAATGTCATGTCTTTGCTAAAAAGATTTACTTGTGAAAGAAATCAAATAAAAACTCTGTCCTATGTAAGACTGAAGGTTTTTGTTTAGCAAAAATTAAAAAAAAAACTTGAAATTCATGAATTTGGTTGTGAAAAGTAAATATTAGAAAATTAAAAAAATTATACTTACACTTGGTGAAGGTGAATTTCATATACCCTTTCCTATATTATATGAAACCAATTACGAAAATTGGAAATTTTTGATAAGTACTTGACATGACCCATTTATATATTTCTCTATAATTTTAACATGATTTTCAATGATTTTTTAAACATATTGTTAAAATAAACCAGTAATGATAATAAAAGATTAAATGGTTCACACAAATTTTTTCAGTAAATATTATAGATTGATAAGTCCAACTTAGTTCAATTGTAATTGCCTAAATCGGTTTTTTTTGAAAACTCTTTTGTGTCGCAAACTTTACGATAAGCCTGTAGTAAGTATAAGATGTGTCTTATTTTACGATTAAAGCAAAGAAGAAATAAGAAAAAAATACTAAACGTACTTAAGCGCTTGGACATCAAATAAAAAAAAAAATAAATCATAAAAAAATTTTAGTTTTAAACAAACGCACTTGATGTTTTACGTTTATTTTTCTTTGCATATTTAGTTTAATATTTAAAGTATTTTTTTATGAGTTGGAAAATGGTTGTCATGGCTTTTGCTTAAAAAAACTTAGTTGGTTTTTAAGTGTGATGCATCATTAAATATTCATTAAAATAAATGAGAAGTTTATTTATGGTAAAGGTAGGATTTTTTTAAAGAACATATAATAATTTTTAGCATCATTTTAAAAAAATAGAAAACAAGAAAATTTAATCAAAAAATTAACGATACCACCGTCAATATATTTTTTTAAACTACCTGCTTTGTAAATGTTTAATTCTGTTGTGAGAGGTATGACCATTTTACTCACATTTTTACTTAACATTCAAAATTTTAATTATAAAAAAGGTTATGATTTCCAATGATGGTATGTTATCGAAACTTAAGTACTAGGAAGGCTTCGAAATAACATAATTTTTGATCATAGCAACCAGTAAGTAGAAGTCTGTTGGGGGTGCGACTGTACAAATTTTGGTTTAAGAAAACTTGTGTTTTAAATTCGTATTGTGTAAAATATTCGTAAGATAGGTAATAACTTTATTGATTTACATGACAGTTTAAAGTACTTTTAATTGTATTTGGTACTTTATTTTTAATATTTTTTGCATATTTTTTATTATTAAATTTATTCTTATGCGAACTTACAATAAGTTTTCAAATCTTAAAACTAAGTAACTAATTTAATTAATCCAATACCAGACTAAAATTTAAGTTCTCAAAATAATGTTATTATTTCTTCAGAAAACAAAATCTTCTCAAGACAAAACCTTAAAGAAAGTGTAACGAAATAACACTGGAAGATCTGACTATTCAAAACATGATCACTTTTAGCGTAAGTTTGGGCCGTTTTACTTGAAACTGTCTTTAATTGCTGGCTTCTCAGTACTGGTAATACAACATCTAATATGATGCTCAATAAAGTTATTCTCCGCCAATTGTTCCAACTTCTCCCTACGTCGGCTTGGCAGACAACGTCCGTTATTCCCGAATAATATATATCACGGAAGAAATTATTTTTGAGTAAATATTTTATTTAGTTTAAATAATTTCTGAAAAAACTGTCATCTAACTCGAACCTTTTGTTACTCTTAAGTGATTTTATTCTGTTAACCAGCTCTCTTGTATCTTACTTACTGCTTTAGAGTTTAAAACTCTATTATGTGATATTTAGTTATATTAAATCGAAAATTCACTGCAAGGGCTTTTGAAAAAATTTTTTCGTAGGTTACCAGTTAGGTAAGGTTGGGTTATCTTGATCTGGCTGGCCCTGAATACCCTACATTGATCTTTTGGATCCTTCGTGTTACTAGACAAAAACAACAAACCATCACCTTTCCTAATTCGATGCAATGAAACCCAAGAAGCTCCCCACTCTCCTGGCAAACGCCAGCAGTTCGTCTTATTAACCCCGAATATTTCCTTCAGGCTTTGGCATAAATAAGATGCGCACGAGGGCTGGACTGAACCACAAACTATGCCCAACACTCTTCCTATCCCTAGGTTCATCATAGGAGCTGCAGTCATCGCTGGTCAGTCACCCTGCTCTTTTGGCATAAACCCCTGTCTTACAATGATTTGCTGTTGTTTATACTAGGAGCTTACAAATACTCCTTCACAAAGATAGAAAAAAGCCTGTCGGCCTCGGGTCGTGAGATCCACATATTATGCTGGAGACATGAAGTGGGATTTATCTAGACCACCGTGGCTCTGACTCTAACTGGAAAGCGTATGCACCTTTTGTAGAGCGGCAAAGGAGCACGAATGTCTATTGCTCTTTCATATGGCAAATGGACTCCTTGCTTTGCCAGCTGTTGTCTTGCACCTCATTCACCTCAAGCTCCTATATCCTAGAATCTAGTACATGTGCACCTGTCTCTTGCGACACTGTCTGTCAATGGATTCCTTGCAGGTCTGTTGGGATTTTGCCCTGATCACCGCCTGACTATCAATAACAGCTTTAATCTGAGAATTCTTAGTTTTAAAAGAAAAGTAAAATCAGTGGCAAATTTAGCTGCTGGAATCACTGCCTGAAATACTCTGCAGTCACCGGGAAACTTGTAGGACTCCATGATACCAGTTCTTTATTAATAGATTTTTCAGAGTCACCTCTGATATTTTTGGAAGGATTTCACCGTGATATTATTTAGCTGTGGGACGGTTCTCTAACATATAAGTTTTTACTTCTGTAAGAATAAGCTGCGATTTGTGCACTTTTAAGAAACCTTCTTGTTGTTTCCTTTTTCTTCAAATATCTATTCTAAGGTACCTATACATTAAAGTTTTTAATTTCTTTCTTTGCTCCTTTTCTATTTGTTGGTGCAATGAAAATAAATAGTTAAAGTTTGTTTTTTTTCGCAGCATGTAAGAAACTGAGTTTAATTTGTAATTCTTATGCCCTTTTACATAAACTATCATGGCTACACTTATGTACAGTAAGTGCAAAATATTTAAACTATATATGAGCCGCTTATTTTGAAAGTGGCATAAGTCCCATTTTTTTTAAGTCGAGATATTTAAAGATATTAAAAGATACCGTTTAATTGTATTTAGTGTTGCTATTAGCTCGATTTTTTTTAAAAAGTGACTTTTGCCACTTTTAAAATAAACTACTCATATATACTTTATACTTTAATTATTTTTTCCTCTACCAAAAAAAAAAACTTAAGATAAAGTTTTACTGCAAACGTTCTTGGAACATCAAAAATTTAGAAAAAAAATTCAATTAAAAATTAATTTTAAATTAATTTATTTTCTTATATTTTTAATATTCTTTTTGTTTTGAAGATAGTTGAGTATAAATTCAACTGCATATTAACGAGTAGATCAAGCTAAGTGCTAAAGTGCTGCGTTAACACTCTTTTGTTCTTTGGTTGGTGGTTTCCTTAACAATATTTATTTAAGTTGTATTGAAACTATCAAACACATGCAGAGATGCTTAAAAGAGAGCATTAAGCGATTTAAAAAGAGGCGAGTAGACAGATGGAAAATAAGAAACACAGCAAGCAATATGCGTTCTTAAATGCGGCAGCACTTTCCTAACGTTCTTAATTAAAATTTTATTTGCAACACATTGCACATGAATCGTTACTTGTACAACTTCAATTAAATTTAAACAAACAAGCAGCGAACAACTTTAACAACAACAACAATACAGCAATAAATACACAAAGTGGTAAGCAGGCAAGTACACATGATAGTGGTAAACAGCTACAACCAATAACCAGTAGTAAAATGTACTAAAACAATCAACATAAAAACTTAGATGTTACAAGTAATGACACAAACTCATGCTCGTTAGTACGTAAACGATTAGATACCCGACAGCTATGGCTGCTTTGTAAGGCTTTGTATACCTTCAAAGATAACATTAGTTTCGCACATTTGTAAAGAGAATAAAAAACTTTGAATTAAAAACTGTTGGGTTTCTTAATACAAGTACGTACAACTACTAAAATAAATTGATCAAAATGTGTTTTTCTTTTTGTATGGATGGTTTCGTTAGTAACACCAATTTAAACACACACAATGCATTATGTTACGTATACACTTTTCGTATGGATGCAATGATGTATATATGTAAGTGTGTTTGTAAATGCATATGTTTATACATTTATACTAACAAAAGTACATACATTTAGGTAAAGTGAAAGAAAATTAAAAAAAATTTATATTACATTTGGCGAATTCACAAGGTACGATACGATAGCATATTGTATTATTGTCATATAATTTCACAATAGCATAAAAATTTTGTTGTTGCTTTTCATACGAAACTTGTTGTGAAACAATACAACTTTGTTTGATATGTTTTTTGTGATGTCATATTATATACAAAGTCATGCGCCAAGCGCCTAAAACGAAACGGCGAGTTTTTTAATTTATTTTTAGAGCCGCTAGCACTCGCATCCGTTAAAAACGTCTATACTAAAAACTTAGGCAAACCGCCAAAGAAGATTCCTTAAGCCGCCTCCGTCGGCAAAAATAGCCGGCACTGCTCTCTGACACATCAGCTGTTTTTTGTTTACGTAAAAAATAACAAAATTCTTGTGATTTTTTACTAAAACTTTGCTTATTTTAATGGATTTTAGAGTTTCTAACCAGGTTAGATATAGACTATTTTGTGTTTTCATGGGTCTAATTTCTACAAATTATTAAGTTAAGCCAAGAGCAGCACCAGATTTATGTACATAAATATGTGTTTGTTTTTCTATCGTTTGGTCGTATCAGCTGATTTAGATTTTAAGTACGACACCTACAAATATACGAAGAGTTGTTCACAACGGTCATATTTTTTGGTTGTATTATTTTACAATATATGATTTCACAAGACCTTGTGAATTCACCAATTATTTTGTTATTTGTGCGTATGTATGTATATGTGCATGTATACATGCACTTGTAGGACTCAACACAAACTGGCAATAACATTTTAAATAACTGTACTATTCGTGTGTAACTGCTTTCTTAGTTTTATTTATCTCTCTCTCTTTCTCTCTTAGAGGAGAAAAAAGATCAATTTGGTAATGAGGTTTTGATTGTAGGTTTTACTGCTGCATTAATCGCAGAAAACAAAATACGCTTATTTTTATATTTAGCGCATTTATTAAACAAATTCACCTTTTGAATAAACAAAATAATTGTCTCAATGAACTATTTGATTGTGTTTGAAAATATAATTATTTTTTTTAGTTTTTGTTTTGGCTTGGTTTAAGTTTTTTCGTGGATATTTTTTAATTCAGTATATTAATTCATTAAAGCAATTGAGTTGTTTGAGGGCAGAATTTTTATTGACTTTTTCAGTAATCAAAATCTAGAAATCGTTTTCTTCAGTTTTTATAATATATTTTTTTTAAAAGAATGCTAATTCAATAAATATGTATAGGACAAATGTGTTTTAATTAAAACGTGTTATCACTTCGTAGTGGTCAGTGCAAAATTGTAAAGCGTACAGAGAGTTTCTTTTAAAGAATATAGTTTTCGTGTACTCTTCAGCTCTGTAAGCGTCTAAACGTCCATGGATATATTACAGGCCAAAAAGACAGATATTGATTACTTACTTACTTACTTACTTACTTACTTAGATGGCTTAAACAGAACGTTTGTTCCACAAGCCGAAAGTAGAATAGATAGTCATCTTTTTTGTTTTTTTTATAGTTGGCAAGTTCTTACAAGGAATGGTTACTAACCCGACGCCTCAACCAGTTTTTATTCTTAATACCTTAAATTGGTATTAAAGGCAGCTACTGCAGATGACACAGTAGGGAGCTTAGTGTCCACAGTTGAGATAAAAGAGGGATCATGGTTGGCCTGGGCTTTGCCAGGATAAAACCAATCAGAGCAAGTTTTTATAGGAACAGTGCATAAAACTATTGCTTGAGTAATAAGCACTTGAATATTAATCAAAATGTCCACCAACAAAATGAAAAATCCATTGACTTTTTACTATAACAAAAGTTATCTATATAAATAGTATTTTGTGGGGGAGTTTAAAAAATCTCGGTTTATTCATATATAACATTCTAACTAGTTTCACATTTCTTTTGTTTTCGTCCTTTTAACGTGATCTATATAAAACACATGAAATAAGTGAACAACAGAAATGAAACTGGTTGTATACAAATAGTCTTTCGACTTTTTATCCAACAAAGTAAAGGAAATTTACCGCAATTCATTAAAAGAAAAAACTATATTTTTCTCTTTGTAAGCGGTGCGAACAAACGTACATAATTCAACTTTTACTCCTCAGTGGATGTCAGGTAGTTATGTACTTTATTTTATATTTCTTTCTTTATGTTTGAATATTTTTTTTCTTAAAAACATCTGACGTTAAGACAAAAATAGTCAGAACTCAAAATTGATCAGCACTATTTACTTTTTTTCAGCTGGTTTCCAGAAAAAGTTCTTAATAATCCCGAAACTTTTCAGTAAGCTGCTTTCAAAACATTTTTTTTACTGCAAAAATCAATTTAGTCTTATAACTAAAATAATGTTTTTAAAGCTAGAAAAGAAGACTCTTGTAAAAAACAACAATTTTAAGTTATGACTGTTTTCGATTAAGTCTACGAACGTATAAAAAGTTACTGCAAGGACATTCTTTGTTGCTGTTGCTGTCGGTTTTACAATTGTTAATTTTGTTTATAATTAATAACACTGGAACTTTTTTATTACTATTGTTGTTGTTATGGTTTTTTTTTCTTACTGTTTTTGTTTAAAGTTCTTTGAGAGAGAATGTTTTGTCATACTGTTTCT